>ML111727.1:0-141299 GCA_003697995.1 Taxidea taxus jeffersonii | reverse complement strand
AAAAAAAAAAAAAAAAAAGCTAGATGCAGAGCTTCAACTGTGCATCTGGGTGTGTGTGTAGGGGGTTGTGGTCAGAGCCCTCTCGTCCCTGTGTTGGTCAAGGTCAACTGTATTTTCTTTACTTCTTCTACTTATCAATTTCTTAATACTGAGAGAACAATTGATCCAGTGAAGAAAATAAGGAAATAGTCTTTGTCACACACCCTGCAGATGCTCTTCTAGAAGACCATTTGTTATCTGAACCTAGCTACGTCTCTGAACTCTTCTTAGACACTCTCACAGCTCCAGTCACACTTGCCCTTCTCATTCAGGAACACAAAGAGCCCCCAGGGCCTCAGGGCCTTTGCACTGACCATCCCACCCCCATCCCCACCTGGAGTGGCACCTGCACAGCTATATGTAGCTACTTCCTCTACCTCATTTTCCTCTTGCCTCAGGTTAGAGGACCTTTTTTTTTTTTTTATCTTATTTATTTTTTTAGACGACCTTTATTAACCACCATATTCAGAGCAGCCCGCCCAGGCAACAGATCAAGAATTATGTTCCTCTGGTCACCAATCTTCAGAGCATATTTCATTATACAAAAATCTCTCCTTAATTTTCTTTTGACTTATTGGTTATCTCCCTTAATTTATAAAATACAAAATTACAGCAGAAAACTCATCTTTCTGGATAACTGCTGTATAGAAAAATGCCCACCCGATAGAAGGGCCTCAAGAAATCCTTTCTAAATGAATGTTAGGAATATGGACCATCGCCTACTCTTCTTACTGTCCCTCCCCTTCTTGGCTTAAAGGCCAAGTTTTTCTTCTTCATTTCTAGCACGTACTGCTTCGTCAGACCTTGATCCATCACTGCTAGGTTATCCTTCCTGACGCATGACAAGGGGTCAAGCAAAATGGAGAACTCCACCCCAACACCCTCAACAATGTGCAGGGGCTCATGGTAATGCAATGCACTTCCACACTCAGAGTATGAGAATACAAGTTCCATAAGGAAGGGGACTCGTTCCCGTTTGTTGGCTCTAGCCCCTACATCAGTGGCTGATAAATATTAGGCACTCAATAAAAAACTGCCAGATGCCTGTATTTCTGAATGACTGAATGAGGAAGAACCAATATATTTTGCTCCACACATCCATAAAGATGACATAATATATGGGAACAGGAAAAATAAACCAAAGAAAATTCTAGGCAAGGACACACACCCACTGCAATCTAGCATGTGGCAGCAAAAGTACACTGAAGGAAAACCCTTGCTCATGAATGGGTCTCAGATGCAAGCATCAAATGTGATATGAAATATATATACTGTTGCACAACACAGAGCTTTTTCCACCAAGCACTAGGTCTCTGATACCACCAATTAAATCACAGTGTAAATGTATTACTTCAGTTAAACATTAGAATTTACTTAGGACGACCTACAGCAAGATCCTTGGCTCTGTCATGTGTAGTTCCCTGAAAAGAAAGTGAATCAAGACCACTTTGAACTGTTTTCCCAAGTAATCAAAATTTCAATACCAATCCCACCTTTTTAACACTTGTTTCGATATAAATACATCTTAGAGCACATACCCAGCAGTGTTTTCCCATTATTTAATATTTTCTTTTTAACTTCTCTGATCTTCTTGAATGGATAGCGCAGCTGGTCCCCCAAGGTGAAGGTTGCATTCCCTATCAGGTTGTTCTTGGATTCCAACAGTCCGGAAAACAGCTCATTATCTCTGGAAGGGGTCTTTCTACAGAGAGCCCATAGTTGGTGTATGTGTTTCATACACTCTTCAGCATGACAAGCACCATCGAGCTGGCTTTACACTGCCATTTCCATTGAAAACCTATAATTACTTCCCACAAGCAACACTCCATCCTGCCAAGTTGATTAAAGATGATACGCCCCGGAAGCCAAAGAGCAGCAGTCCTCACACATCAAAGTGTGCATCTTGTAAGCAATAGAGTGGAAGCATGCACACAGTAAGCACTAAATAATTGTTTATAGAAGATATATATGCCCTTTGACAGTATAATTAATGATTTTTTTTTTTTTTGCAGAAACACGATATATTTTTAAAGAGTGAATGGAGCAGACCATAACAGGCTTTGAACTGTCATTTAATAAAAATATTCCACCATCAAAGATATTCCATTCCAAGGTCTCAACTCACATCACCTCATTTACATCCACACCAAATAATTGTTTAACTGCTGCCATTTCTTCACAGACAAGACCATTAAACAAGGAGTTCTGCTTTATCATGTTCTCAACCTGAGTTGAGTCGGCTGATTCAAGTCATCAGGTATTCTTGAAGTGTCAAATCATTTTCAGAGAGAAGAGTTCACAGGTAGCAACCTCAAGAAGGACTTACAGGGCGAGTAGCTCAACTTTTACACTGGACATTTGTCTCAGTTTTTTACTCATTTGTTTTTGGTCCTTGAAACATTTCTTTGGTGAATTTCTCAAGATGTAAACTATGTCAGGAAGCAGTGGCCACATCCAAGTTTAGAAATCGAAAGCTGCTGATGCTTGCCTTGTTGGCCTCTGGGACTTGGCCCACCACTTTGACTTGGCCAGTTAGGCGGACCTGTCCTGGACTTTGAATGAAAAATTAGTGATTCAGGGAAGGAGGGACAGTGACAGACCCATCGTGGCTGTGGCAGAAACATCCAGATTTAGAAGAAGCAACAGCTGCTCCAAGTAACCAGTACCAATGGGAGCACTGTAAGGATGATGCCTACATACAGGGCTTGTGGCAAGTGGGTCAACCCTAACCTGACTCTGTATGCAATTTCCTCAATTCTGTGAATTACGCAACACATGCTTTCAGTAAATGTGTCTGCTATTTAAGTCAGCTTGTCTAGATATTTGGAACTGTAGAAAGAAATCTTAACAAAGACCACTTCTGAGTAACGGATACTTTGAAAGGTTACATGTGGACATTCTTTAAAAAAAAATTTTTTTTTTAATTAAGCTCTGCACCCAACATGGGGCTGGAATTCACAACCCTGAAAGGTTACATGTGGACATTCTTTAAAAAAAAAAATTTTTTTTTTAATTAAGCTCCGCACCCAACATGGGGCTGGAATTCACAACCCTGAGATCAAGAGTCACATGTTCTGCTACCTGAGACAGCCAGGCGCACTCCCCCACCCTTTTTTGTAACATCAAGTAATGTTTGACCATTTAGAACTGATTCAACTCAGTACTAGTTAAGAGCCAATGGTTTTATTGGACAGTTTTTACCTTTAACCCTACAGCAGCAATGATATCAGTGTAATTCTGTATCGGAAATTTAATTGTATTTTGTTCTTTTAAATCTTTTTTTTTTTTTTTTAAGATTGTATGTATTTATTTATTTAGAGAAAGAGAGCACAAGTCAGGCGAGGACAGGGGGAGAGAAAGAATCTCAAGCAGACTTTGAGTTGAGTGGAGTCCAATGTGGGGCTCGATCTCACAACCCTGAGACCATGACCTAGGCTGAAATCAAGAGTTGGACACCTAATTCACTGAGCCACCCAGGTGGCCCTGTCCTTTTCAATCTTACATAATCACTGTAGATTAGAAAAGTAAAATTACTGATCCTGGGGACATAAACATAAGTATGGTTACACTGAGTGTTAGGACAATGACAGAAATCTGATCCAACAAAACAGCCAATCTCTAACTTCAATTGGAGGTATACATATATCTCTATGAAACTGCTTATGTGTGAAAATGTATATATAGAAACATACACACACAAATATGTTGAAAATATATAATTAAGATTGTATCATAAAAAAGGAATAACTCAAAATATTTATAACTTTTAGCTCTCTGAAGGGCAGTTCATCTCTCCCTTAATTTGTCCATTCTTTCCTACATGCAATTTTATTAATGTATCACATACAAAAACAGATTGCTTGCATGTCTACCTATTGTTATGTTAATATGATTTATACAACAGATAGAATACAATTTAATTTTTTAAACACAATGATAAACCTGATATAGTGATATCAACAAACAAAATTATACATCTTCCTGACAAAAGAAATTCCCATCTTTGGAGGGAGAACAAACAAGTTCCAAAAATGGAACTCTGGTAAAACTTATCATAACATTTCATGAATCCCCTTATTTCTTTGATATAAGCAATTGAAAATAAATTAATGACAAACCCCACAAGATTGCCAGTTAATCCACAAATTAAAATTCTATTAGTTTCATGGTATTGGAGGGCATATAGGGCATTAAGACTTAAAAGGCAACCATGTGTAAGGCTCTACCTGATTATCACAGATAATCCTGTGTAAGTATCAGTAGAACATATGCATTGGTTCTTCATGGATTCAAAGGTTTCTGGGAATCTAAGCAAAATGATCTGACTTCCTTTCTAGCTCTTGGCACTCTTACCCTTAGCTGCCTATCCCAGGATTTCTAGCCAGAGAAGCTCCGCAGAAAAATCAGCTCTAAAGTTTTCCTCTGTTTTCATGAAAATTTCATTCCATCTTGTCAACCAGTTACAGGGTCCCAATATTTAAAGAAAAAAATACTATCTGCTTATTAAGGTGACAGATAGATTTATCTGCATTTTCAAAGAGAAGCAATAAATTGAACTGAGTATGTTCTGGAGAAATATGTGAGGACAGGATCCTTTCTGCTCCTCTTCATTCCAGGATGCAATTTGCCCATTTCCAGCAGTAGATTGCCAAAGAAGCAGCCACTTCCAAAAAGGTGCCAATCCAAACCTTGAGAAAATGCTTATTTTGTAGATTAATGGCCATATACAGAATTTGATTATCAACCAAAGATTCTGTAATTCCTAGAAAGCACAATAACTGGCCAATAATGGTCCCTCTAAGATGTTTCCTCCTCATCGGATATCAATGCTTCTAAATCTTAGAAACCACAGAGAGATAAAGACCTCTTCTCCAGGTTTATTCTTATCTGAATGCAGATAAATATGCATGAGATTGAACCTGAACTAATTCCTTAAATATTATCCAATCTCCTCTTCTTGCCCAACTTGACACACTTGCTATCTCCTTGGGCTTTGGACCCTGCTCATAGTCAAGTTGCCTCTGAAACACTGATCTGTTGTTAGGACCTCCAAATAAATAAGTTAAACAAAGTTAAACAAAGAAGTACTATATAAAATGCTTATTACTGATAACTTATGATTTTATAGTTATAAAAAAACTAAAATGTTATGAGGTTGTATCTCATGACAAGACTAAGTTTAGTTCACGTAATTTTCATGCAATCTGGTCTCTCCTCACAGCTTCATTAATCAAAGGTAAATTATACTTGGATACCCATGAAAAAAAAATAAGCAAAAAAAAAATTATAACAGCCATGACATTTTTCATGTCTTCACTTTTAAGCAATATGAAGAAAAGTCATAGTGATTTAGAAAACAAAATCTGGCATTCATTTATTAAAGCAAATCTGAGAATCAAAAAAGGCAGCAATTAAAAATATATTGGTGTTGGGGCACCTGGGTGGCTCAGTGGGCTAAAGCCTCTGCCTTCGGGCCCTGGGATCGAGTCCCACATCGGGCTCTCTGCTCGGCGGGGACCTCCTTCCTCCTCTCTCTCTCTCTCTCTCTCTCTGTCTGCCTCTCTACCTACTTGTGATCTCTCTCTCTGTCAAATATATAAATAAAATCTTTAAATATATATATGCGTGTGTGTGTGTGTTAAGTGTTAATAATATAATTTATTGTGAACCATAAGTGAAAACAAATACTACTTGTAATAATATTTTTAATGAAAAAAGTAATATTTTTAATGTTAGGTTTTGGCTACTATCTATATTAAGGCATTAGTGAATATGCAAAAACTGTGGGTCATATGTGTGTCTGCAAATGCTCACATACATGTGCACATATAGCATATATATGGTGAAGATACATTTGAGTAACAAAAGTACTGAGAAATCTTAATTTTTAGAATCCCAGAAACAAAAGATCTCAGAGAAACAAAACTCAAGGCTCACATAATTAATAAGGAAATTCTGTGGCATTTTTCTACTCATGGTAAAGTCTACCCAGATGAAACTCTGATGTGTGTCATCTTAATATATCCCAAAGAGTGCACAGATCTGTCATCTCACTCTCAAGGTCTATAATTTGTTGATAAGTGCCTAGAAGACTGGCCTCGCTCTGGAAGAAGTTAATCATCTTCATCATTAACCAAAATTCATATATTGCTTTTCTTACCCCTACTTTTAATCTGGAAACCAATTTAGGATCTCAAGATTCTAGAATTTTAGAGCTACAAGGAGCCTTTTATGTCATCTTGTTCTACTCCTATATAGAAATAACTTGTTTGCCTCAGGTCAAACTGCAAGCAAATGGAAAAGCTAAGACAAGAATTTAGGTTCCTAATTTGGAATCCAGGTCAGAACTATTTCCATGGCACCAAGTATATAAGTCAGGTTTCTTTCATCTGCAAATAAATGAAAACTGAACTCAAACTGACAAGACCAGCAAAGGATTTATTTGATGGTGGAACTGGTAAGTCCTGAGGTAAGATGTCATTCGGTGTTCCTTGACTGAGCACCTCAGCAGAATCAACAAGGAATCAAGCATCCTATGATCCAAAGGCTCCTGTCTTGTTCTTAGGAGAGCCAGGCTCCAGACCAGTGGGAAAGAAAGAGGTTTCTCTTCCTCACACAACTACTGATGAAGAGATAACCTAAACTGATCCTTCCAGACAATGGAAGGTCATGTGTTTATTAACTGAGTCCTAGGTATTACAAGAATCACTGTTTCAAGAGACAGTGCATGTGAGAAACTGGTCAGTGTCAATCCAAACAAAACAGATGCTACCCAAAAGAGAGGGTAGACTGGACCTTGAAGAGACAGTCACATTATCTATCGCAACAAGAGAATGGAGAGACAATTTCTTCACGTAAACAATTATCTACTAATTGCCATCCCTTAGAGAGTGAACATTCTCAGTTATATTAAGTTTCACATAGATTACTAAGCAATGTTATCTCCAAAAGCTTTAAAAAGTTGTGATGTGCCTTTTGTTTTGTTTACATATTCTTACAAAGAAAGGAGGGATCTTTGAAAGACTATAAGTATACTGTGGGTGTTTTATAAAAAGATATGCTATTTTTATACAAATTTTACATCAATACGACAATTATAGTATAAATAGAAACATTAAATGCACTTATATGTCATCATGAACTTTAATTGAATGGCCAAAAAATTTATAAATTCAAAATGTTTATTCAAAACTCCTTAATTCCATCTTAAAATGGCATTACATCCTATGAATGTAAAGTCCTCCCTACTGAAATGATTTATGGTGATTTTCTTTTTATGGCAGCAATCTATAAAATGTTTCATAATATTGTAATTATCAAGAAAACCAAGCAAGTAAATTCCACAAACCAAAGCTAAATCTAATCTGTTGTCACAGTCATGTTTAGATCCACTGACTGATCTAGGGACGTTGGAGGATATCTAAACCAAAAAAGAATAGCAAGATCCAGACAGAAAATCTGTGTAACAGTTGAAACCGATGCACCCTGGGTAACCCCCGTGAATCAGGGGAGAGCTGAAGGCAGAGAGGTTAGTGGGACCTAAGAAGAAAAACTCTTAGCAGGAGGAGGGCATATCTGATTCTCTCAGTAGAGCTGGCTCAAGTGATTATCCCATTTTCTTAGACTTACAACTAACTCCCACACTGCCAACAAATAAAATCATAATTCCATATTATTAAAGAAAGTGCAGCAGAAATAAAATTGTAAAGGGGGAGAAAACTCATATAGAAGGCATTCTATAAGGATATCCAAGTCAATAAAATGGATTGCAAAGTGAAAACACATTTCTTAGATTATTTCTGATAAGCTCCCTTTTGTTCAAATCTATTACATGGGTGTAAAGTGGGGCCGCAGGGACAACTCAGGTATATCATGTACTTTCTGCAATATATTATAAATTTAAACATTGCAATCTCCCCCAATGTAAGAATCAAACTGTGTAAAATTCTCAGTGCCATGGCAATGGTGACTATACTTCCAGAATTTTTCAAGAAACTTTAACTTTACAAGAGAACCTTAAACATCTGAAACAAGACATGGATTTCTGTCTCCCACACTTCCTACAAATTGTTACAGAAAACTCACACCTACAATTGTGTTTTGACCATATCAGACCTTCCCTGAAGAGTACTGATCTACCTGCTTCTAGAAAAGAATTGAAGTTAAAAAAGTATCATTTCAGAAAATAGTTTATCAATCTTTTCCAGTCTGTACTCCGGAATTCAGCCTGACCTCCCTCAAATTGTTTGATGGCTTATGATACATTTTCAAAGCTCCCTGCCCCAAAGGTCCCTTCTAATGGTAGGAGAGGAGCATGTAAGGGTTATTATATACAAGGTGAGGGCAAGGTGAATAAAAAAGATAAGCCGGGAAGGAGCAGCATATGAAGAGCCTATGATTTTGTAAAAGGTTAAAATTTACAAACAGAAAATAGATATTTATTCATGTATCATAATACAAAATAAAATGTCATAGGTGCTGGTAGACTTGTAACAAGCAATTGGATTTGGGGATTAAGACATTAGAGACTCGAAAGAACAGTGTCTATAAATATGGAAAGCAAGATTATATACAATTAGGAATTAAAATTATGTATTGGGGGATAACGTTATGGAAAGATTCTGCTAAAGCTATACTCACATGCATCATGAAGAATATCCATTTCTTAAATAAGCAAGGTTATACGTGGACTTTGAGATATTAAATTGCACAGTAAAGGAAAAAATAACATTGATGCATGTTACTAATAAAATAATATAAAACAGATTAATGGAATAGAGCTATAAGTCTAGAAACAAAGGTGTCATTTCAATTGCAGGTTTATGACAAATTCTTTAATAAATGAAGACATGATTCTGGAACCATTAGTTAACTATCTGGATAAGGAAAGAAAAGGAAGGTGCCCACTTCACTGCATATGCCAAAATCCATTCAAATGGATTAAGGTTAAATGTGCAGAGAAAAAAAAGGGGGGCGGGTGCAAAAACAATGAAAGAAATTAGTTAAAGGAAAAAGAATAGTGCCAAGTTAGAGTTTTTTCTAAACAAAATGGCTAAGACAGAAACTATAAAGAAAAAGACTGATAACTACGCCAAGTAAAAACTGAAAGGGAGAGGCAAATTGGAATAAATGTTAGTATCATGAGTGGGTGTCCATAGCTGTCCAAGCAGGCAGCCCATTCAGGCCAACGCAGACCCTGCGTCTTCCATGCTCATCAAAACCGACACTCGGCTAACGAATTCTAAAGGAATGATAAAGCAGTGTGAAATCATAATATATAAAGGCTCATACAAACAAATCACAAAAAATAAACCCATGAAATAAAATTTGGCAAAAAACAGAAATAGGAAATTTACTGAGAAGATGAAAAGCCAAGTAACAAAAAAAATAAAAACACTGAATGATTCAATCACATCAGTTACGAAAAATGAATAGTAAAGTGTCTTTTTTTTTCTGAAAATTAGAAAAAATTTTAAATAATATTTAAATATTTAAATAATATGAGTTAAGGTTGAGGAAAGTAGGAACTTGGAAGTGCGTCTAAGTAAGTATGCTGGAGCCCAGTTTAGCAACACATATCAAAGCCCTGATTTCATACAGGATGTAGGCATTCAAAATATTCTAGAAAAATACCAAGCTTTCATAATATAATTATTATAAATCTAGAAAAAGATAAACCTTTATCTTCAAGCGTATTTACTGCAGTGTTTTTTGGAATAATAAAATGTAAAAACAACATCAAAACGTAATAAATACATCCTATTACATCAATTTGGCATGAGAGTGAT
This sequence comes from Taxidea taxus jeffersonii, assembly GCA_003697995.1. Taxonomy (NCBI): domain Eukaryota; kingdom Metazoa; phylum Chordata; class Mammalia; order Carnivora; family Mustelidae; genus Taxidea; species Taxidea taxus. The sequence continues at coordinate 131,472 of ML111727.1, read as the reverse complement.
CTTAAATATTCCAGAAAAACCTTAAATCCTCACAATATAGTTATAAGGGAAAAAAGAAAACTGCAAGATAGTCACTACAAAATCCAAGCCCACAGGCATGTGTATTCTCTCTGTCTCTCTCCCCCTCCATTCAGCTACAGCTCTAACTCGAACTCTATCCTTGTCTTTCTCTCTCTCAGCTTCAACTCTCCTGCAAATATATTCTTTCTTTCCCCTCTCCCCACTCCTGGAGACATATGCCTGGGGACTAGAAGGAATATACCAAAACATTAACAGTGGTAATCTTCAAGTGAGAAATTAGAAATTATTTTTATTCTTTTCTTTATACTGGAATTTCCCAAAATTTTAATAGGAAAAAAAAAAGAATGAAAAACAAAGAAAAAAAATTTAAGCGAGTTAAGTAAAGATGATGATGACGATGTCTGGAAGCCCGAGAGAAAAGGAAGGTGAAACAGTAGCTCCCATTACTCAAGAGTTAAAGTAAAGTGCTTGGATTTGAGCATATTGTCAGATTACAGGCAGGGGTGAGCACAAGAAGGCGAAGAGGCACAAGGAAGTTTGCAGGAGGGGCGATGGCGATCACTGCGGGTTCTGTTACACGTGTGGAAGACTGAACTCGTGCAAAGGACTATTACTATTAGCCTGGCAGGCTACTAGTCTCCGCCAGCTCTAAACGCCTGGAGACTTGGGGGTCTCCAGGGCTCTGTTATAGAAAAGACCCAAGGTATTTAACTAATGTGGACCCTTGGACAAACCCTTTATACAATTTATAAAATAGAACCAACATTTTCCTGGTCTTATGGGCTCTGCCTCACAAATGTTGATACAGAGTTTATAATTTTAGATTCTATTTCTAGTCTCCGTGTCCTTGGAAACCGTAAAGGAGAGCATCCTTTATTAAGAATGGAGAAGAGTTAATATTTGCCACATTACTTATATCACAAATTCACTTTGGCAAGAAACCTTTGAGAGAGTCCTATGATGGCATGAACTTACCAAGCTTGGTTCGAGTCTGAGTAGAGAGTAAGTATAACAGTCACTAAATCGGCATCACAAATGACTACAGATTAACGTGATACCATTGCCTGCCATGCTGGTGTGATGGTCCCTCTGCTGGATGCAGTTCAGAGCTGGACCAGGAAAAGGGACAAGACCATGATCACACAACAGCAAGGAGTCTAAGAGGGCACAGGGGTAGCGCCTTTGTTATATATTTGGAGAAAATGTTTTAGGACCTCAACTGACCAAAAAAAGCGACCGGAGTATGTCTAAGTATTAGCCATCTTCCCTCTTACAGTAAAGGCTAAGAGAACACACAAGCTGTTTGGATTGTTTTTGTAAACCTGCGTCAGACCCACAGTGGCCCAGTCCTTCATTCAGTTAATGCTGAGAAGATGCATGGAGCAGCCTGTTAGAGAAATGAACTAGGGATGCCCCGTGTACAAGTGTATACGGTTATTTCTTCTCAGCAGACCAAGCCCTATTAGCTCAAAAGCCCTCCAGCACCAATCTCAAATCTGACACACCAGTTGTTCTTAAAATAGCCCCAAGAGGGGCGCCTGGGTGGCTCAGTTGGTTGAGCCACTGCCTTCAGCTCAGGTCATGATCCTGGAGTCCCAGGATCGAGTCCCTCATCTGGCTCCCTGCTCAGCAGGGAGTCTGCTTCTCCCTCTGACCCTCTCCTCTCATGCTTTCTCTCTCTCTCTCTCTCTCAAGTAAATAAATAAAATCTTAAAAAAAAAAAAAAATAGCCCCAAGAGATGCGGAACCATTTGGCAGCTGCCTCCTTGCGTACCCCTCAACACCCCACCCCACATGTGTGAGCAACAGAGAAGCCCTGGGCCAGGGAGCCCCCCAGGAGACTGCTGCCAACAGAGCGCTCCAGCTAGGATTCCCAGCAATGCTAGGTGACGTCACCAAGACATGGAAGCCCCTACCTGCCAGCCCCCTCCTCCAGGAGTCTTCATGCCTTCTCCCTTTTCCGGATGTTGGCTCCTGTGCCATCAGCTTCTGGAGAGTCACACGCTGTGAGGGACCCGCCCTCTCATGTCCAAGTGCTGCCCAGTTCAGCTTGCATGGTCCTGCCGCTCATGACCACGTCTCTTTTTCCTCGAATCAGGCCCCAAATCCCTAGATGGCCCAGCTCTGGATAATCATGGAGTCCCAACCTCTTTCTCTTTCAGAACTATGAAGAATGCTGATATACAGTAGATCCTCTTGAAATAATTATTTCGTGTTTACTTTCAACATGTAAGGGGCTTAAAGGTTTGTTAACCCCAGTTCTTCAGTGAACCAAATAACGCTTGTAAGAAATCTCAGCTGGGACACCTGGGTGGCTCAGTTGGTTAAGTGGCTGCCTTCGGCTCAGGTCATGATCCCAGCGTCCTGGGATCGATCCCACATCGGGCTCCTTGCTCGGCGGGGAGCCTGCTTCTCCCTCTGCCTCTGCCTGCCTCTCTGTCTGCCTATGCTCACTCTCTCTCTCTCTAACAAATAATTTAAAAAAAAAATTAAAAAAAAAAAAAAGAAATCTCAGCTACTGGGTAGGAGTGATACGAAGGTCTCAGTGACGGGCCTGCGGACATATGGTGACAGCTTTGGCTTGGAACACATTAGCTGGATCCATTGTGATGAGTGGACCACATAAAATTTTGTCAAAATGGAACCATTTGGTATAAAAGTGAGCGCTGAATATATAAACACATGGGGCAAAAGACTGCCCTGGACAAAAGGAAACATAACAGTACCCTAATTATTTTGGCTATCACACAATGAAGAGTTAGAGTGTAGAGCACACAGGACCTTCTATGAAGAATGTGGGTTATGAACTATCTCTTCCCTATTACATTAAATAGGTAAAATAGGCACAGTCATTTAAAACAGGAGTATATACTGGAATGAATAATCAGTTCTGGTATTTGTAGATCAAAGATGAAAAAGACACAGAGTCCACCACTTACTCCTTAAAAGATGAGAGTTTTCTCGCAGGCTATCCAATAGCTGCGTTTCTCCCTCTCCCTTGTCTTTTATGTCGCCTAACCTCTCTGCCCTCCAGGCTCCTGACATCATACCATTTGATTTCTCCTTCTCTCCCACATTCACCTACATAGCAATTTTGTGTCAGGAGCTTCCATGGACATCCATCTGTCATTCAGACAGCACTGTGAAGCTCGCTGTGGGGGAAAGGACCCCAGTGACTGGGAAACACTTCTTTTTGGGGAGGTTGGATGGCATCTCTCTGTTCTTCTTCTCTCCTCTTGGCCCTTATCTGTGCTGTTGTCCTGCTTCCTTACTCTGCCCCTTGCTCTATTCCTTTTCTTCTTATACTTCCTTTTCTTTTTCAGTAGGCTCCACACCCAGTGTGGGCTTGATCTCATGACCCTCTGATTAAGAGTCACATGCTCTAACAACTGAGCCAGCCGAGCGTCCCATCTTCTTACACTTCTGAGGAAGAAATGGATTTAGAACTACTCACAGGAAATTTTGATCCCAAGTATTTGAATACACACACACACAAACACACACACACACACACATATAGAGAGTCTATGCAAAACAAAACAAAACCCCTCACTGAAATGGACCCCAGCTCCAATATAGTTTAAAAGAGAGAGAGAGGGAACCTGGGTGGCTCAGTGGGTTCAGCCTCTGCCTTCAGCTCAGGTCATGATCTGGGTCCTGGGATCAAGCCCCGCATTGGGCTCTCTGCTCGGCGGGGAGCCTGCTCCCTCATCTCTCTCTCTACCTGCCTCTCTGCCTGCTTGTGATCTCTGTCTGTCAAATAAATGAATAAAATCTTTAAAAAGAGAGACAGACAGATAAGTAATCCTACAGCTCTTTATAAACTAAGATAGCAAAATAAAACACGACATATTGATTTCTTCAAAATCTTTAATTTTCTAGTTTTGCTCTCTTCCCCTTGGTCTCCTTACTTTCATATTCTAAATCCCAGACACTGATTATTGATGTAACACAGCCTGGTTGGGGGAAGGCAGATTAGATCATGTCTCAGTACCTCCTTTGGCCTTAAAAAGCTTTAGTTTGTTCTGATAAGAAAGAAAGAAGGAAGCAAAAATAAAAATGTTTTTATTAGACAAAATTTCCCCCAATAGGTTTTTACTTCCTTAGCCAAGTTACTTTGCCTCGTTGCCTATTTAAGTGTGTGTGCGCTCTCCTTCTTCTCCGCCCCCCCCCCCCGCCATTTATAAAGATGAAATCGTCTCCAGCGGCTGCTAGGAACATATCTGACTTATCTATAGGTTTCAAAAGCACAGCAGGTCCAGGTCATGGAAAAGACAGGCAGGTGCTCTCTGCCTTCTGTATCGTTTAACAACCACATATAGATTAAAGGAGTTATTTTGTTTTCAATCATCAGATGATCTAATTTACAGTTCACTTACAATTTATTATCATCATCCTTTGAACACTCTTTTTTAATAACATATACCTTCAACCCAGGTCAGTGACAATTAGCACCAATATATTTTCTTTCCTTTTTCAAGGATTTCCAGAAAGAAACTTCAACACCAACTGTCCAGTTAGGTACATGCAGATCAATTAACACATGGGAAATCTAACTAGCATTTCCCTTCTCTCTTTCCTTAGGCAGTCCCTTTGTTTGTTTAGTTGTTGTTTTTTTTTTTTTAAATAGGCTTCTGGCCCAGCATGGAGTCCAACACGGGACTTGAACTCATGACCCTGAGATCAAGATCTGAGCTGAGATCAAGAGTCGGATGCTTAACTGACTGAGCCACCCAGGCTCTCCCCACCCCTTGTTTATTTTTTTAAAATATTTCCTACTAATTTAAATTATATTCAGGCAGGCAGTTTAGCAGTAAGGCAGCCTTGGGAATGGATACTATACTTGGTTGGGATGTTCCAGAGAAAAAGCCAGACTGAAATCTATTACATCTCCTCCCAATCGAATTCCACTGCACAGTTGTGTTTGTTTTCCGTTTTCTTTCTCATACACAACATCTGTCCTATATGCTTCGCTGCACCGTCTTTTCGGTGAAAAAAATACAGCTGAGAGAGGAAATGAATATCAAATGCAGAACTCCCAGGAGGGCTGACCCAAATTCTCAAAAGATGGCATTAAAATGCACATTCTACTTTCAGATCTGGGATATCATAATATGATTCCTTAATGATTCAAATGTCATGCATTCTGGCGAGCTATCTTTGACAAGCTTTTTTAAAAATGATGTGGACAATTAAAATAATCACAAAACAAGCTGTGGGCTTTCTAATGACATAAATATAAAAGGATAAAGCTCTGAGAGTCACCAGGACTAAGAATAGAACTTGTTTATATTCTTACTTTTACCTTGGTTACAGCCTCTCACACCGTTACGCTTTTCTCAGCTCAGATGTGGAGCAGAGCAGGGGATGCTGGGCGCTTGCTAATGCCGTCTGTCTGCTGTATGACATGTCATCAGTTCCTGAGGTATAGTCTTCCCAAGAATTTTACATATAGGTGTTCAAGCACCACCGAGTAAACATTCTCATGGTTGTCTTCTTGACCTTCATTCCAACGTTAGAACTTGGTTTTGTTATTCAATATTTCTTTTTTGTTTGTTTAAGATTTTATTTATCTGACAGACAGAGATCACAGGCAGGCAGAGAGGCAGACAGAGAGAGAGGAAGGGAAGCAAGCCTTTGGCTGAGCAGAGAACCCAACGCAGGGCTCGATCCCAGGACCCTGGGATCATGACCTGACCGAAGGCAGAGGCCTTAACCCACTGAGCCACCCAGGTGCCCCAGTTATTCAATATTTCTAATGAAAATGTTATTTTGGGGGCAACCTGGGTGGTTGTGTTGGTTAAGCATCTGACTCTTGGTTTCAGCTCCAGGCATGATCTCAGGGTCCTGGAAACAAGCCCTATATTGAGCTCCATGCTTAGGAGGAAGTCTGCTTGAGATCCTCTCTCCCTCTCCTTCTGCTCCTCCCCCCACTTGCTCTCTTACTCTCTCTCTCCCATTAAAAAAAAAAGTATATATATGCATATATACACATATATATACATTGTTTTTTTTCCCCTGGCTCCCTTTGGTGCCATCCTTGTCCACCAAAAGTCATTCTATGAATGATTTAAAGGAAATTGAGAGGAGGTAGGGTTGCTTTGCGGTTAAGGAGCCTGGGGGGAAGACGGGAGAAGCTCATATTAAAAACTTCTTTGGATTCTCTACCTAATAAACACACACAAACACACACCCCTGAATACTTCACTTCTTTATTAAGAGTCACTGAATTGATGTATTTTGTTAAGTAGTCTAGGCAGATTAAAAATTATTCCTACTTAAATATTTGTATCTCACAAGCGCACACTTGTCTTGTACAGACACCAGCTTAATATTCCATATCTGTAAGGAATCTGATGCTAATTGAGCAGGTTTTCTTCTGGTATTAATTTTAATTATTTAGAGCAGCATGAAGCTCTTCGTAATTTCCCACCTGACAACTGGGACCCAAAAGAACAGCTGCCTATGGTTTTATGCTTCTCTGAACACACTGGATATCAGAGAGTCAATGAGCTTAGGCACTAATTCTCTGTGTGTTCCACTGAGGTTATGAAAATGAATCCTTTCGGAGGAGTTCAGAGGGATCTGCAATGGAGAATGATGTCCACGCCACTGTGCAAAGTAGGATGACAGTCACTGATCTCAAAGGAGCTGCAGGGAGAGCAGCTCCCCGCTGAAAAGAACACAACCCATAGTTAAATAATAAATCACAGTCATGTAGCCAGCCTGCAACAGCCACCACCTATCAGAAAGGCACCATGACCACATAGTGCAAATACTGAGTTCCACACAGTTGTATATCCTGATGGGATGCTACTGAAGTAGTTCCCTGTTTGGTCCTCAGAAAGGAGATGAATACTATTTGTTTATGATGAATTTAAGATGAAATGATATTTGAATGTATCCAGTGCAAAAAAGTACAATGAAACCTAGTTCTATATCCCCACATTCAAACATACCCCCTAGCATGACTGAAAGAAGCAAATGCCCAACATATACATAATTTAGCACAAACATCTTTTGACACTTCACATATTTTTTTTCTTCTCTTGTGAAAGAACAAAAGGCTCCCTGCACAAACACAAGGTACTATATGCGCTCTCAGATATGCCAATTCAGGATACAATGAACCATATGAATTATTCATTCTGAAGTTGCAATTGTTTGTGGATAGGAGCAAGCAGAGGCCCGGAATAAAGAGGTAAGGAACAAGAGTTAGAGAAATGGACAGAGAGGAAAGGGGCACACCATAGCAAAGAATGTAACCATCTCCATAATCCATCTCTAAAGCTGAAGTATGACAAAGGAAAGGGCCGTGATTAAAAATAAGTAGCAAACATTGTAAAAAAAATAATAGATATTATCCCCAGTGCGTAAAGATGTACAGGGGAAAGAGCCACCATTTAACCTACCATAGCTGAAGTAGAATTCATTGACTCTGACCCTCTCTTGACAAATACTTGGCCAGCTATTGGCTCTGAAACTCTAGCTATCTCTGTGAAAACATTAATACTGACAGCATTTTGACCAACGTGACGTAAAAGCGAAGGGCCTGTCTTTCTAATATTTAGAACCCTAGTAGCTCATAGAGCTACTGACATATATCCGTGATCAGTAAACAACGTTGAGTGAATCACCTTCTCACCGGTACCAGGAAACAGACATACAAATGGCTTCCTCAGGACAAGTGCTTTTCCATTGAAAAGACTTTGCCTCCTCTTTCTCTTAACTCTTTTTTGTTCCCTGAAAGAAGAACTTGCATCACAGCTGTAACTTCTGAAGTTTAACCTGGAAACACGGTAGAACAAATCAATGCACAAAGAGACTAGGAGTCGGAAAATCGTTTCAGAAGATGTCACTGCATTCCAGTCGAGGGCACTCTCATGGACTGAAGGAACGTCTGGGAAAGGAACACTAGAAGACAGAGGCCGACATAACACAGGGAAGGATGAAAAGGACACCTTAAATACATGCCGAGGCACAGAAGGACAAATTGTTGCTGTTTCAATCTTATTGAATGTAAAACTGGAGACTTCAAGAAGCAAACAGATAGAACTGTCAGCAACATTAGACTGAATAAAAATAGGCACAAACAGAGAAAAGAAGCAAGAGTCCAACCTAAGTTTAAGAGGTAATATAGCACTTTATGTAATATAAATGTAGTATATTTACTTCCAAATAAAAACTGCATGAAGTATTTTATTGTTCATTAAATTTTACTGTTCCTAAATAATTCAGATAGAGGCTTAATTTAAAAGTCAATACGTACTACAAGTCATATAAGACAAAAGAAAGCATTATTTTTAAAAATTATGCCACACCCTTTTCCACTCCCAGTTGATTCCCAGAGCCAGCCGTTTTGATCATATTACATTCCATTATATTCATTCAATCATATTTATCCTTTTGTTACATAACTTTATCTTCAAATTTAGCATCTAACTTAAACTTCAAATCTAAAATTGATGTATTTCTAAAATCTAGATAATATCCATAGAATTTCTCCAGTGAAAAGTACTTAGCTTTGTCATGTTACTTCCCCTTCCCCAGGACACACATACGTATACATTTTTTCCCTCCTTCGAGTTTTCCAGCATAGACAGTCACAAATTTTAGGTAATTCAATTCTCAGAGTTGATATAATTTACAATAATGTAAATATTAGTCATAGCTAAGCCATGTAGGATTCTGTGATAACATTTTCTTTCCTTCACAACCTTTTGATTTCCCTTAAGTTATACATTGCCAGGTTCTCGAAAGAAACAGTCAATCCTTTTGGTCAAGCCCTTCGGTCAGTATATTGAGCAATCTGTCTGCTTTGTGTTTTCCTTAGAGACATCAATCCAGACGCCTCCATCATCTTGCACTTACTTGCACTGATTTATTGCCAGCCTGCTACTCTCCTGACATCCAGCAATTTCCTTATCTTTCCTATTTTCAATTCTTTGTCTTTGTTTTGTTTTGTTGAATCTATGTATTCCTTTTCTAACTTCTTCCTCATTGTGCTGGAGTATTCCTACCAGTGGTTTCCTGAGAAAGACGTATGGGAGAACAATTTTCTGAGAATTTACTTGCCTTACCTCATGCTTGATTGATAGTTTGACTTGGATATATAATCTAGTTTAGAAATTAGCATTCTTCAGTGTTTAAAGCAATTCCTATTGTTCTTAACTTCCAGTATTACTTTTTTTAAGTATATTGCCTTTTGACTATCATTCCAGTATACTATCCTTTATTTCTCTGCCCAGAGCTGTAATATCTTCTCTCTAAAAACCTTTTGCCAATGTTTTTCAATCTTGTATTTCATACTTAGAGAGTCCTATTCATCTGGGTTTCATATAGGAAATTTATAGGAAATTATGCATTGTATATACAACTGATACGTAGATATATACATTCATATGAATACATGGATATGCATTCATGAGGCATATAAAAATATATAATAAAAATCATACACATACATACATATGCCTATCTTTTTCTCCCATCCATTTTCTTTTCTTTCTTTTTTGTACTCTTATTTTATTTGGGATCTCCTAGACTGATTTTCTAATTTTCTAAGACTTTGTCTTCTATTCCTTTACCTTTTTTTTAAGATTTTATTTATTTATTTGTCAGAGAGAGAGGGAGAGAGAGCGAACGAGCACAGGCAGACAGAGTGGCAGGCAGAGGCAGAGGGAGAAGCAGGCTCCCTGCCGAGCAAGGAGCCCGATGTGGGACTCGATCCCAGGATGCTGGGATCATGACCTGAGCCGAAGGCAGCGGCTTAACCAACTGAGCCACCCAGGCGTCCCTCCTTTACCTTTTTTTTCCATAGGAAAGTGTTCTCAACTTTATCTTCCCTCCCTTCTACTTAATGGTTTTATTTCCATTATCAATTTTTATATGTTCTGTGAATTAGATAGAGCACTCTAATCTTATTTCAAAAATAAAATATCTCTTAACTAAGGAGGATTTTTTTATAGTCTTCCTTTTTTTAAAAAAGATTCTATTTATTTATTTGATAGAGAGAGAGAGATCACAAGTATGCAGAGAGGCAGGCAGAGAGGGAAGCAGGCTCCCTGCTGAGCAGAGAGCCCGAAGCAGAACTCGATCTCAGGACCGTGAGACCAAGATCTGAGCCGAAAGCAGAGGCTTAACCCACTGAATCACCCAGGTGCCCCAAGTTTTCTAAACTTTTCCTATTTCTTGCACTGTGTTGTATCTGTTTTTGATTTGTCCTTTTCTTCTTTTTATCCAGTTTGTCATTTTTAATTTCTCATTATGTTGAAAACTGTCCTCAAATACATGTAATCTTTGTATCCTCATATTTAAGAGTAAGGCACTGAAGAGCTCATTAGAAGATCTTTGTGTATGGACTTCCCTTCTGATATGTGGGCTTTACCACAGGATGATCAGTTGGTGACCTGGCCATTTTGCTAGTGAATGCCAAAACATCAGTCTTTGGAGGACTTACCTCTTGGGCCAGCATCTTCAGAAACTAAGTCTCCAAATATCTAATTACGGGATTCAAGAGGGAAGGAACCTCAGAATTTCCCAACTCAAGGGAGACTTCATTTGACTCTTTGGAGCCTCCTTTTTTAGGTTGATGATACCTCTTTTAGAATGAGGACACTCTTCATATCTCCTGGTTTCTCCGAGTTCAGAACTTCTTGGGTACAACTGAAGGCTGAGATCAGTGAAGAAGGGACTGGAAATGGAACTCCTAAACATTCTCAACCAATCTCTGTCCTACCCGGAACCCAACTTTTCACAGTCATCTGTCACTCCAATTTCTAAACTCTTCTAGAGCTCTGATGAACAAATGGGATTCTTCCTCAAAGTAGTATGCATTGATCATATATCATCCCAAAGCAGGCACTTAGCTTCCTTGCTCTTCTAAGTCAACGATCACTCCTTTCAACTTTTGTTAGCATCCCTTATCTGGCATTATCTTCTCTTCTACAATCTTTATCCTCAAGAATTTAAGTCTCATCATCCCTTAATTTTACTTTAATGGAGTTTCAGGAGGAAGTAAAGATAAATGCAATTGTTTGGACCATCATGTTTCATCATAACTCTAGTACTTTTAAACCATTTGTTTAACAGCAACATAAGCTGGAATAGCTATATTTTGACATGGTTAAATATACTAGGAAATTTACTTTTTACCATTAGAAAGTACTTAAAATTGATATTAAAATACATTGTGTTTATTATAGAAAATTAGAAGTCTATTTGTTTGCTTGATGTGAGTCAGCTACAACACAGAAGCATGATAAAAATAATTTTAACTTGGTATCAGGCTCCTTTATCTTTTTCTCTTGAATCTAAGAATTCAGAGTTATTCGCACCTGACGTTTCTATAAAGTAGCAGGACTCATCATTTATTTTGACTGTAACAGGATTTTCTGGTGCAAAACAAATACGACTTTTTGTAGTTTGAGATGAGGTGTTTTATTTTTAGGAGAGAAATAAGGTTTAAAAATGAAAAGACTGACTAAAGGTTAATAATAAATTGTATCACTAACTATCTCCTGGTGTTCAAAACCTATTTCAGAAGTCAAGGAATCTAGCATGCTTAAAATAATTATAGTGGAATCCCTTGTAACAAAACAGATGATTACCCAGAGGCAGAGTAGTTGTGTCTCTGAAGCCCAGTCATGCACAACAAAATTTAATCTAACAGTCTAGAAATTATCAGTACTATCTTTCTGAAACTTCAGACGGGGGTTACACTAATAAATTTAGAGAGCTATTTTTTTAAATTTATATCTTCTACCTACACTTTATATTGCTAAAACAGTTTTATTCTGTTTTTGCAAGATGATATATTCACTTATAAAAATCTAATTAACAAAAGACAAAGAAAAAAATTAAATCAGCCCAAAATATGTCAGCTGAAGATAACAAGTAAACAGAGATTCATACTTATCAATATTTTTACATGCTACATTAATCAGGTAACAGAGGGAAGCCTTGCCATCTAATTATCAGTTGCACACAATCCTTCAGGAAAGGAAGGTAAAACAGGAGACATCATTATTTGGGAAGAAAACCTGTATTTTTAATACTTCATTTGCCCATTCCCTCAAATATTCTATAAAGAAAAAAAAAAACAAATTTATACAGTAATGTAAAATGTTCCTTACTACAGTAAGTAACAAATGTCAGAGGAGAAAAGATTCATCTATTCAAATTTCCATAACAAGAGCACCTGGCCCACCTACTCCCACGCATGGCCAGAAAGAAAGAAAAAAAAAATTATGCTCTGACTCAGACATTGTACTGGGAGGGATAATTTCAAAATTCAGCAGGATGTACTATTTAGTGTCTGAACATAAATGAGTCACTATTGCTATAACACAGGACAACTCTGCGACAGCATAACTAAAGGATGGGCGAAATGTGAGATTACTATGCGAACATGCAGATATTGAATAGGAAAAGCTCTTTCTATAAGTGACCCTTTTATAATGGGGTTAATATCTCAGAGCATTTGTGACATCTGAATCAGTCTGCTCAATGTGTCAAGCTAAATTTTTGCAGTTTGAAGAACTACAGCTGTTACAAGAGATGAGGCTTCGAGCTACCACAATTAATTAGCAGAAAGGCACGTAATTAGAAACCTTCCTGGAGTAGCAGGGAGGATTCTGATGAATTTACAGGAACTTAGACCTAGGAGACCTAATTGCACGTTTTATTTTTACAAGTATGTCTCTTTTTTTAAGCTGTCAAACTTTTACTCACTTCAATATGCACTGGTTTCCAATGCAGCTACAGCATTCCCTGACCCCGGCCCAACCCCAACACTGGGGAGTTAATCATTCTCCCCTACGTATTATCAATGTACCTTCCATGGTCTCAGTTTCACAGGTGCTATAGTACCCTGACTGATTGTATATAAAAATGAATTCTTTTATCTCTAATATCTATGTACCTGGCTAATGGTCTATATCCAATAGAAAAAAAATCTAACACTTGATAGCAAAAGGATTTGTACATGTAGTTGAAGGTTGCCTATTATGGTGTCTTTTTTTTTTTTAATTAACATGTAATGTATTATTTGCCCCAGGCGTACAGGTCTGTGAATCATCAGTCTCACACATTTCACAGCACTCACCATAGCACATCCACTCCCCAGTGTCCATAACCCCACCATCCTATCCCTACCTACCCACCCCCCAGCAACCCTCAGTTTGTTTCCTGAGATTAAGAGTCTCTTATGGTTTGTCTCCCTCCTGATCCCATCTTGTCTCATTGTTTCCTTCCCTACCTCCCACAACCCTCCACCCTGACTCTCAAACTCCTCATATCAGAGAGATCATATGATAATTGTCTTTCTCTGATTGACTTATTTCTCTCAGCATAATTGAAGATTGCCTATTATATGCAAAGATCATTTTATATTTCAGGGTCTAGGATACTAGGTTTATTCACTTAAGAAAATCCTATTAAATGTACTACTCCATTCAGTAGTATGACAACAGCCTTCATAATCAGTATGACATAAATGTTTTCTGACAGTTCATATTGAAGAAACATATTATCCCCCCCATTTAATTTGGGGGAAAATAGATTTGAAAAATAATCTACCACTTGTTTTTTATAGGTAACTTTATCTAAATAAAAGCGAATACTCCTAATCTTATTGTAAAAACTGTAGAGTAACAGAATGTGCAGTATTTAGTAGACTAACAAAACTCAAGCAAGGTCAACATTCATTTTTAAGGGAAATTAAAATGTAGAGAAGTTTTACTCTAATTAAAGAATAAGGAGGGGCCCTATAAAAAAAATTATATATTTCTAAGATATAGCGGCTACAGTTATTCCCAAGATTACCTTTAGCCTTTCTAATCTAGCGGTGGTCTTCACTAATATCTGTGACTTATGGCTTTGTTCAGCTCATTCTGTAGAACATCACATCTCATGAATGTATTTTATTTAAGGTGCTGGAGGCCAGTAATAAAGAATTTTGCATTATAACAGAAGGAGTAATAAGCAATCTTAAAAATAATTATGTATTCATTCACCATATGCAACCTTATTACCAAAAGAGACCCAACCATAATGTTCTACAGTTACTCTTGTAATATGGATACATCAGAAGCAGAATTTATTGCTAAAGGGTAGTTTTAATTAGAATCAAGTAGGGTATAACTGAGGTTTAAATTTTAAAAAAATTAAAAAATAAAAAAACTTTTGTTCTTAAATGCATTAAAATTATTTTGAAATGCATAATTAGAACATTATTCAAAACTCTTTGATTTGATACAAAGAAATATTTGCAGCTATTGTAGAACATAAATGTTAATCAGAATTACTAAATAAATGTTATTATGAATTATTTAAATGCTCTAATAAGTAACAGTTTAAAAATCTGTATCACATAAGTATTTGCTATAAACTGGGAATCCAAGGACAATGTGGACATTCCCACAGGGACATTCCCATCTTTATATTCCTGTACTTATCAATATTTATTAAAGAAAAGGACGGTAACTATAGCTGCCACTAAAGGATAATAGTAGAGTCACATTATCAAGTCCTCTGAGGTTCCCCTGGTTTCCTTTCTTGCTTATATATTTCAGGAGTTGCCAAAATCCAAGTTGCCCATTCACTTCTATAATACTCTTAATGTCTGGGTGGCAGTATTTTTTTATTTTAAATTTCATATTGAAAGCTCAATCACACTATGGACTTTATTTAAAAGGAAGGCTCCCACAAACAGTTTTTATAATAGTAAGAGTTAAAGTAGGTACGATTTAATTAATGAGTAAAAACAAGGGTAAAAGCCCAATCATTTTTGTCTGACTTGGTGAACAGGAGAAAAATAATTTCTCTCAGGGCGCCTGGGTGGCTCAGTCGGTGGAGCAGCTAGCTACTGCCTCAGCTTAGGTCATGATCTCAGGGTATGGGGAAGCATCAATGTTTTGCTTCCTTTTGCTATCCTAAGTATGCAGGAAAGACAATATTGTTGCAATAATAATTTGTATCTCCTTAAGTATGGGTACTATCAACTTGTGTTTTTCTACTAAGGGCAATTAATACATGACAGTTAAAAATGTTATGGATATAGGGGCGCCTGGGTGGCTCACAGGGTTAAAGCTTCTGCCTTTGGCTTGGGTCATAATCCCGGGGTCCTGGGATTGAGCCCCGCATCCGGCTCTCTGCTGGGCAGGGAGTCTGCTTCCTCCTCTCTCTCTCTCTCTCTGCCTGCTTCTCTGCCTACTTGTGATCTCTGTCTGTCAAATAAATAAATAAAATCTTTTAAAAAAATTGTACATTGTGTTTGATAAATTACATACTTTTATATTCTACAATGACAGTATATTTAACATTTCTTCCTAAAAAAAGGAATGTTCCATGGGCATTTAAACTCTATGGAAAGCAAAATCTTCATATAACTGTGCCCATTATTAAAACTCTAGCTTTTCAGGGTTTTAGTAATTCATGTAGTATCATAAAGAATATATTAATTAATGATAAAATTTTCATTTATGTAGTTGCCATATATTTTCAAATGATAATACCCAATACAAAACTGGGTACACTTAAATGGTGGCACAAACTCTCAGAGCTCAATTTGAGAATAAATAATAAAAAGACCTGAAATGTGCACAGCCTCAGCTCTATGGTCTCTAATTTGTAAAATTTATTCATGGGAATCATCCAGGATTTGGGAAATGACTATCTATAAGGATATGTATCCCAGCCTCACTTACTTACAGAGAAACATAAATCAAACTTAATTGTCTACTGAGAGGGGACTGTTCAATAAACTTTGTTATGTCCAAATGATTGCTTAGGCAAGCACAAAAAGCATGTTAAAAATGAAAAGGCTGTGGGCGCCTGGGTGGCTCAGTGAGTTAAGCCGCTGCCTTAGGCTCAGGTCATGATCTCGGGGTCCTGGGATCGAGTCCTGCATCGGGCTCTCTACTCAGCGGGGAGCCTGCTTCCCTCTCTCTCTCTCTCTCCGCCTGCCTCTCTGACTAGTTGTGATCTCTCTCTGTCAAATAAATAGATAAAATCTTCAAAAAAAAAAGAAAGAAAAGAATAGGCAATAATACAGGAAAATGCAGGAACTGTAGTGATGTTAGAGAAATGATACAACATAATTTTTAAGACTGGAAGCATCAGTTGTTACCAGTTTAAAATGGCCCTAACTCTACCACTAATTAATCTTTTGATTTTGGGGGTGCCCCGGTGGCTCAGCTGGTGGAGCGAGTGACACTTGGTTTCAGCTCAGGTCGTGATCTGAGGGTGGTGGAATTGAGAACAGCATGGAGTGTGCTTGGGATTCGCTCTTCTTCTCTCACAGCTCTTCTCCCCCATGTGTGCTCTTTCTCTCTCAAATAAACAAGTTTTTTTTTTTAAATCTTATGATTTTGAAATATATATTTATGTGAGTTTCAGATAACTTCTCTCTAAAATGATAATTATGAAGATTAACTGACAAGATACATTTGAAATATTTATAGCAAGAGTCCGATTCATGAATGCACATACACACATACAGCATAACCTAACTTTTAAAGTAAATATTTTTATAGAAATAGTGGAATGATATATACCAAAAAATATAAATCATGGCTATCTCATGGCTATGATAAGACTTAAAGTTTTTCTCATTCTCATATTTCTTATATCAAACATAGATATTTTATAAAACAAATAATACATTTTACTGTAAAATAAGTACTAAATAAAAAATAAAACTATATTACATATTGGTTAATGATATCTACCAATTACTTAAATACATTTGTAAGTAATACATATTATTTTCAACCAATTTTATTTGTATCCCACGCTTCTATGAAAGAAATCATACCATTCTAAAAGAATCAGATTAATAAATAACATTTAAGCCGTTACATTTTCAATCTTAATGCTTGGTTTCTTTTCTATCTGACTCTCAAAGTATCAAAGGTTGCCAATGCAGACAGGTAAATACTTTTGGTTTGCTTGATTTCACTGTTTTCTATTTGTTATATTTGCCATCTTAGCTTAATTAAAAATTGAAGGAAAAAAATAAAGTTATATTTGTCTTCATTAATTTTTTACAGATACTAAAGGAATTATACTTGTGTTCAAAATGCTAAAAGCATTTAGTCTTCCAGTCAGCTGTATGTGCTGGGTCATTAGACAATGTGAGAAAGCCAGAGAAAGTTGTTTTCATCCAGCTCTTCTGAACACCAAGGTGATGAGACTTCTGGCTAAAAACCATCTTCTTATTTGTTCCCGTAGTCAGTATACCAAATAAACATAGTGAATGTCAACAATATGTAGGAAATACTGCAAGGAAATCTAACATTAGTGAGGTGTGCTAACTACTGATGATCGTACAGCTCCAGAGACAAATATGTTGGAACGTCACCTTTTCCTTTAAAAAAAAAAATACTAGAACCTGACTTAATTTACTTGATTCATATTTGCATAAGAAATAAATGATCACCTATTTTGTTTTGCAACCTTAAGTAGCAGGCTTTCTCTCCTGACTCAAATGTCCAATCACCCAAGCAGCAGTAATAATATTTTAATATGGCACAGAAATGCATGAGATAAACATCCATCATTATATCTGTGATAACTGAAGGTTCAAAGCAAGTATGAGTGATCACAATGGCTTCTGCACCCTTCACCACGTACTTCATATTACACTGTCGGGGGAAAAAGGATAAAATAGCTTTTTCTCTCTCCTGTTCTGGATTTTTAAGCCTATCACCCTTTATATAAAGGAGTCAGTTACCTCTAGGTCATAGCTATTAAGATTTGCATTAATTTGCGAGGGCTGCCAGAACAAAGTACAACTCTTCTAGATGCTAGAAGTCTGACTTCAAATTGTAAGCAGAGTTGATTTCTTCTGAGACCAATCTCTTTGACTTGTAGATGGCCAAACCACATTCACCCTGAGCCTTAAGATGATCAACATTTGTGCTCATCTGTGTCCTAACCTACCTTTATTATAGGGACACCCGCCATATTGGATGAGGGCCCACCACAATGACCACCTTTTAACTTAATTACCTCTTTTAAAATATCTTTTTGAAAGATTTTATTTATTTATTTGACAGAGAGAGATCACAAGTAGGCAGAGCAGCAGGCAGAGAGAAAGGGAAGCAGACTCCCTGCTGAGCAGAGAGCCTGATTCAGGGCTCAATCTCAGGACCCTGGGATCATGACCTGAGCAGAGGCTTTAACCCACTGAGCCACCCAGATGCCGGAACTTAATTACCTCTTTAAAGATCCTATCTTTGGGATGCCCGGGCAGTTAGTTCTGTCAGTTAAGCATCCAACTCTCTAACCAGGTCTCAATTCTGGCTCAGATCATGATCTCAGGGTCAGGACATCCAGCCCCACCTCAGGCTCCATGCTGAGCACTGAGCCCGCTTAAGATTCTTTCTCCCTCTCCCTCTGCCCCACCCCCTGTGTATGCTTGCTCTCCCTCTCTCTCCTTCAAAATAAATAAATAGATAAATAAATAAATAACCTATCACAAATACAGTCACATTTGGAGGAACTGGGAGCTGGGTCTCTAAAAAATGAATTTGAGGAAGGACACAAATCAGCTCACAGTAAGACCCAAGAGGAAAAACAATACAGAGCCTCTTTCCCCAATGGGGTAAACACTTACTGGAAGTTGTATAGACACCCCATGAGAACTGAAAATAGAAGATTCAGGAAGAGTTGGAATTTAGCATCTATGTTGTCCTCACACCCTACACAAAGTTGGATGCAGTCCCCTGTGACACTCTTTGACCTCAAAAAGCCAAGAAGGAAAATTTCTGCAACTTGCTCTGTGTGTGGCTGTGATAAAGTACTTTAGGGAAATATGGGTGAATATGATACAACTGCATTTTTTTTTTTACTGATCTTGCAAATGTTGTATAAGTTTAAAATTATCTTAAAATTATTTAAAAAATAGAAACAATTTTTTTTAAAAACCCACAAGGAGGAAATGAGTGAAGTTAGTTTTCCTTGTTCTTGAGGCTCAGAATATGCAAAGTTTCTCCAAAACAGAACTGATTAAAAGCTCTGTTACGATATGGGCGCAAAGAATCCTTTGCCCTTCAACCCCTGTGGGATTCTTGCATTAGGTTTATTTCAATCACCAGATCATAACCCCAGGAGGAACAGATAAAAATTTTAAGTCCAGAGAGAAGATTAAGTAAAATGACCAGAACATATATTAGTGAAACAGAACATATAATCGAGAAAGATGAGCTCATGAAAAACACTAAAATAAATGCAGGGAAGGGTGCCTGAGTGGCCCAGTCAGTTAAGCACCTAACTCTTGACTTCAGCTCAGGTCATGATCTCAGGGTCCTGAGATCCAGCTCCATGAGGCTCCAAACTCGGTGGGGAGTCTTTTTGGGATCCGTTCCCTCTGCCCCTCCTCCCACGCTTGCAGGCATTCTCGCTGGCTCTCTATCTCTCAAAATAAATTAAAAGATCTTTAAAAGATAAATAAATAAATGCAGGGAGTAACATAAAATAAAATCATGAGTTTACATGAACAAAAAATTAAGCAGATGAATTAAAAGAGGGTAACCATTATAGGTATCTGAACTATGAGACTGAAAGTTCAAATGTAAGAAGTTCAAACTGAAAAAAAAAGAAATGGAAATAAATGAAAAGCTAAAAGATGTGGAGAAGAGATCCAGGCAACCAAACAACCATACAAATAACTAAAATATTTTAAAACAATATAGAGACTACAAAGTAACAAAGTAAACATATACTAGAAAGAAGCACACATGTGTTGGAAAAAGACCTGAGTTTGAAGATCAGAATGGCTCCCAGAATCATAAGACAGATGTATCAGAAATGACCCTCACCTAGGCATATCCTGGTAAAATTCTTGAATTCCAATAAATAAAGCTTAGACATAATGAACACACTGCACTCAGAGGAAAAAAACAAATCTGCCCTAGACATCTCATCTGAAGTGTGGAGAATAGAAGACAGGGAGATAAAATCTACAATGTACTGAGAAACAAGACTATAGCCCATGAGATAAAGATGTACTGCGTGGAAACATACAATTTAAATGCTTAAAAAATAGTTTTGAAAGAGAAACTGAAGGGACACCCTCTCAGGGAAATTCTAATAAGAAAAATCTGTCTCTTGGGGCACCTGGGTAGCATAGTCGGTTAAGTGGCCCACCTCTGGATTTCAGCTCAGATCATGATTCCAGGGTCCTGGACGCAGCCTGGGATTGTGCTCTCTCTGCTCAGCAAGGAGTGGCTTGAGATTCTCTCCCTCTCTCTCTGTTTCTCCCATGTGTGCTCTCTCCTTCTCTCTCTCTCCTTCTCTCTCTCTAAAACAAATAAATCAGGAAGGAAGCGAGGGAGGAAGGGAGGAAGAAAGGAAAGAGGAAGGCAAGAAAGAAAGACTCTTTCTCTTAAAGTTGTGGCAGCAGGACAGAGGAGGGTAGCAAAAGTAAGAAAAAAACAGTATCAATGTAGGTAAACCATAGATCTTATTTAGGTCACTGAGAAAACAGAAGGGAAAGGAGCCATGCAAGGAATCAAAAAGCACAAAAGAACTTCCCAATTAAATACCAGTGGGGAAAACAGAAAGAAAAACAATTTGAACAGGGTGGGGGGACAGGGAGGGGTGAGAAAAAGCATAAGAGGCAGCAACTTTGAAAAACAATAAGCAGTCACATGGAAGGAATAAAACTGAGGGTTTTTTGTTTGTTTGTTTGTTTGGTCAGTAAACTAATTATGAATGGACTGGATTCTTCCAATTAAAAAAAGAAATTATCCTATTAAATCAGAATTAAAAATTCATTAGATACTGTTTAAAGGAAACACTCTGGCCAAAGGTTAAAAATGTTGGAGAGGGAAAGATGTGTAAAATAAACAAATAAATAAAATTAAGTGAGACAACACTACAAGGCAAAGTGATTTTTTAAAAATTCACCTGTTCAATTGGAAATATAATGTCATTCTCTATTGATGACGAAGAAGGTGAGGAAATTAACACTTAAGACTCTAGAATTTAAATCCTAAGCAAGACAGAATACAATCACTGCCTTTCACAGCACAGCTAATTCCATATATATATCAAGGCCACAAATATCAGAATTAATTAAAATTTAATTTATTCTCTTGTCTTTTTTTTTCTTACTAAGTTTTTTTTCTTTTTGAATAAGCTCTATGCTCAATGTGGGGCATGAACTCATGACCCCAAGATCAAGAGTCAAATACTCTATCAACTGAGCCAGCCAGGCGCCCCTCACTGAATTTTAATTCATCACTGATTATGTTTTTGCAAATACTAGATGATATTATTGTTTTGTTTTGTTTTTTAAATATTTTATTTATTTATTTGACAGAGAGAGAGATCACAAGCAGGCTGAGAGGCAGGCAGAGTGGGGGGGGGGGGGAGCAGGCTCCCCGCTGAGCAGAGAGTCCGAAGTGGGGCTCTATCCCAGGACCCTGGAATCATGACCTGAGCCGAAGGCAGAGGCTTAATCCATTGAGCCACCCAGGTGCCCCCTGGATGATATTATTAATTCTAAGAATTTTAGATTAATGCCACCAGGTGAGAGGTATTTTTTAAAAATGTATTATTTGTTTTGTGATATGGGACTACCAAGGTCAGAAAAAGTAAACAGTCTCTCAAAAATTGAAAACCTAATATATATTTTACTTATTAACAAATGACAATATCAGAATCACTAAACATTATGAAGGAACTACAAATTGAATAAGGTAGTTTTAATGATTTTATTATATAATAATTAATTTAGCCATTTAAATAACTGCTTTAAGCATATTTAACACACTGTTCTAAACACTGATAGGACAGAACAATTCAAGTTTTGTCTCTCACTGAAGTCTGCTGATTTGTGTTTGTGTATGTTCTCGGTAACTCTAATTTCCTTTCATTACTAGCTGTTTTTTTTTTTTTAAATATGTTTTTATTTATTTATTTGACACAGAGAGAGAGATCACAGGCAGGCAGAGAGTTAGGCAGAGGGAGAGGGAGAATCAGGCTCCTCGCTGAGCAGAGAGCCCGATGCGGGGCTTGATCCCAGGACCCTGAGATCATGACCCAAGCCGAAGGCAGAGGCTTAACCTGCTGAGCCACCCAGGCGCCCCTACTAGCTGTCTTTATAAACATGAGTCAAACTATCTATTCTCTGATCAAAACTGGGGGAAAAAATAATATCCAATATCTTCATCACTGTTGGTTCTACCTCCAATTCCTTTCTCACCACCGCATTTATCATAAAAACAAAAATCTGGCTCCTTGCAAGGAGATGGGCCTGTAAGTATTTCCCCCCCTCTCTAATAACGAGAACTAAATACAACAGAATGGTTTTGATATTTGAAGCATAAGGAAAGAATTAATGTGACTGAATCAGGATTTACTGTGTAAATCAAAATACTTCATTCCATAATACTTGATCAATTAACACCACAAGTGAATCAGAAAAAGATACACCAACGTCAGGAGGGCATATGGGGCAGACTCCAGTCTTGTTCACGGGAGCTAAATATTATCCATTTTTTAAACATCAGCTGTACCATAAATACGATCTTGCATTTACATAGCTATCAAGAGTCTTTTGGAGCTCACTGCTTCCTAAAATGTGTACATTATTTTCCTTTTTAAACACTGTCACTAAACGGGGAAGTGGGAAATTACTATTGTCACACAAACACAGCAAAAATGTACACTGCCGGCTCCCTCGGTAATGGACGCCTACTTATGTGGCAATAAAACACTGGCAGATCATAGGGATAATTCCCATGTGTGTGCGGCTGAGAGGAAAAGTATGGCCTGCCTTGACAGGAACTGCCTTTAAGTCTTTAAACTGTCCTCCTTCCAGTATTTATTCAGTGTGCCTTCTACGCAGCTGAGAAATGCTGTTTCAAATCACTGAGCATGTCTGAAATACTTCAGGGAGAGCAGCGGAGGATCTCTGTGGTAACTAAAACATGCTAACTTTTTCTTGGACAGGCATTAGGGGCCAATTGCTGCTTCTTAATATGCTGATTTAGCTTCCAACAGTGATAGGGCAATGGGTGTGAAATGTCAGCTAAGGACTGGAGACTACATTTAGTGAAGAGAAATCTGATCATGGAAGTACAGCCACATTAGGCAGGCCTAATTTTCCTGGCCAGAAGACTGGCAGACATCTGACATCACTGAAATTAAAGAAAGAGCTATCCCCCTCCAAATTCCCAAAAGATAACATCATTTTCAATATTATAAAGCTCCAGTAAATAATCTGAGGGCAAAAGAATAACAATGAATACATTAAACACCTAGACATTTGGAGGCATAAAAATTCTAGGAGAGTTGTCGCAAGTTCTTTGTGTTCAGAGCCCCTCAGAGAAACTGAGGGGCTGTCCATGTTTTACCTTTCCCCTACCATGATGGCCCCCTCCCTCTCTTTCTCCCTCTCTCCACATACCCATCTATTTTAAAGGCAGACTGTCACATGCAGCCTCATTTGGATGACCACTGTAACTTCCCCTACAAATGGAATGTAAGAGTCTGTTTGCAGCTTCTAGCAGAGAATCACAATTACTGAGATACCCCCCCCCCGACTGAAGGCTGAACCTCCTCTTTCCAGAAGGTTGTCCTCTTTGTCGAAGAATGCAGCTTCAGGAAGGGTATACCCAGAGGGAGCAGTGAGGGGGGAAGGGCACACCAACAGCCAACCAGATCAGCCAAATCAACCCTGGTGATCCGTGGGGTGACCAGTATTGGAGCCAGATCTCCCTCTCATCCAACTGCTCACTGTTTGTAATGAAACGCTGGTCACTTTCATATATCTTAACTTTAGAATGCCAAGTGATCCACTCAGCTCTGCATCTGGGCGTATAACCGACCAGTGCATTAGGAGCTAGTAAAATTTACTTATTGAAATGTCAACTAACTGAGCTACATATAGAGAGTTGGTTTCACTGGTTAGATGAGAGTAATTATTTGCCTGGTATTTAAGCACAAGTTTAGAAATAAGACTAATTCTAACTATTTTTTATCTTTTGCCACAACTGTGTATGTTGTAATATCTAGACCACAGTATCCCTAAAACCTCTCCCAGAATATATTTATTTTTGGGTGTAAGAGTCCCAGCACAACATGTGGCTTATAGACACTCTTAAATGGCTCATTTTCCCATATAAGCCCAAGCAATTACACAGAGCTTAATAAAAAAAAATAATTTAAAAAATTGGGATTTTGTGATTTCTGTCTCCATTAGCCGACACCCACACATTTTAACGTTAAGTACTAAAGAACAAGAATAAGAAAAAGAGAGGAAGAAGAAAAGAGGAAGAGAAATAAAAGAAATTATTAACTGGAATAATGCATGTAAAATACTCCACAGAGTATCTGAGACATAGTAAGTCAAGACAGGATGAGGAGAAATGCTGCTATAAAGCTTGGGAATTAAATGGATCTGGATTCAAATCCTTGGGCAAAAGATCACCATAAAATATGGATTATGCTAACACCCAGTGCAGAAGTATGTTTTAAGGATTAAATAAGTAAACGCAAACAAAGTTCTTAACACAGTGCCTATCATACAGTTAGCACTTAGTAAATTATTGTTATTACTACTATCCTTCTATCTAAAGTGTTATGTGAGATATTTGTTATTTTTGAAACATTGTACTATTTCAACTTAAAAATATCATCGCTCTCTACTGAGAAACTATGGGGATTAATTTTGTCTCAATGGATACAATTAGTGAGTCAAAATATGGTTACCAAATAAAGGCATGAGAAATTATATGCTATGTACAGTATATACATATATACTATAACAATAGAAATATATATATATATAAAGTGTATTTTATCTCCTAAGTTTAAACTAGCCCATTCAAGAGGGGACTGTTGATGTACGTAAAGTCATTTAATGACAATGGACATTTCTGAAAAAGTCAAACTCATTACGATTAACTGTAAACAAAAATGACTATTGCATAGCCATGTTGTAAAGAAGTCTTCTGAGCACATAAATATCATACTAGATGATTTATTTAATTCTCTTCCTTTTTAAGAGGTCACATTATGTTGTTGTAAAGGAGGAAAAAGTGGCATAGGCAGTAAGGTACAGGGCCATAAATTCTCTGTAAACCCTTTCATAGAACATGAGTCATTATGACGTGTTATTGGACTTTGGAGTCAGCTGACCTGGAATTTCTGAGAAAAGACAGTGCGAACAATCAGAAGCCATTGGACTGTCAGGCAACAAGAGACCAACCTTTATAAGAGCAGCTGCAATTGGGGAGTAATTGGGACTAAATGAATAAATTAGCCACAGAAGGCGTAGACAGTCTTTTGTAACTAATGCCTCGGCTGTCAAGACACAACTTGATTTTTGCTCTTAACTGGGCCTCGATGGTGTCAGTTGCCCCAGAATACGAGGTCTGCCGATGGCAGGATCACTCATGCAGTGTGGCACGCTGGCATCCTGCCTGGGGCTGAGATCATGCATGCAAGATAGAGCAGATGAGCTGGTACGCGTAATCAGCAGCTTCAACTCTTAGACTGAGTACTTTTTTTAAATAAATCTGGAAGACAGATGTTTGCCCCAGCCAGCCTGTTAATTTTGCACTGATTATGTTGCCAACAACAAAGGCACTAATCTGCAGAGAACAGTATGAGTTTTTGACATTATTATAATAATTAAAAATATATCTATCATTTAAAATTAATACCAGGTTTAGGAACCGTATTTAACTTATTATACAGGGCCAAGGGCAACCTTGTCACTCCCACCTGAGTCTATCAAAAGCCCTGTGATTTAAAAACAAATATAAAAAAGAGGAAGAAGGAATTAGTGGAAAGAATAAAGATTTCTATTTCCTTAAAAGAAAAGTATAAATGCCCCATATGTTTTTTAGTCAACCATTTATATGATGTAATTCTAATAAAATAAAAATCAAACATTTTTCCATATATAAAGATGTGTTATAAGTAGTATCGGTATTGTCTATATCAAAAAAATAGAAACAGTGGGAAAAAAATAAAAAATAGTGCATCTCAATAGGAGACTGGTCAAATAAACAACACTATATTGGCATAACTAAAATACTACAAAGCTATTAAAAATAATTATATGCAATCGGGAGGGAGATAAACCAAAAGAGACTCTTAATGTCATAAAACAAACTGAGTGGGGTAGGGGAGAGGGGGGTGTTGGGAGAGGGTGGTGGGGTTACATTATATATTTAAATAAAAATTGAAATTAAAATTAAAAAAAATAATTATATGCATTATTATCCAGTGACATAAACATCTCCCTGAAATATTGGTAAATAACACACACACACACACACACACACACACACAAAATGTCCTTAAAGGGTAATCACCAAACTGTAGGAAAAAAAAAAGTCGTTTACTCTTAGACTCTTCAGAATTTTTGTGTTTCATCTTACATTATATATTCATATAGTCTGGATTATTTAAAACAAGATATACTTGTATATTTATCAACATAAGTTTAAAATGTAACAGAATCATCTAACATATATATCATCTATCATAGAACCCACAGAGAATAAGTAACAGCTCCCACTTTGGATCACACGCAAAGGAAAAATGGTTAGCTTGCAGTTGTACTGGGATTTTTCCGAGTGCTCCCTTATAAATTACCATCTTCAATTCCGGCCTTTGTGTTTTAAGGAAGTTAGAGAATAAATATTTGGTAAGTTCCAGAATACAGCACAAAATGAAAAAGGAATGGGAAACATGTTCAGACATAGAGGAAAGCTAAAGAAACCAGGGTTCCTTAGGTTACAGAGCTTAGCATATTAATATGCATGGGCTTTAAAGAGTCAGAGATGCCTGCGTTTAAAACCTCTTCCACTTGGTACTCTGAGTGAGATAGCTTTGGCCTTGTTAAGTAAGACCTCTGATCCTCAGACACCATAATGTGCCTGCCACATAAGCTCAAATTTGATAATATGTGTTAAGAATTTAAAACAATGCCCAGCAATAATGACCATTCAGCAAATGAGAATCATCATTACTTGGTAAGAACACTAAGCCAGGATAACCCGACGACGGTCTGTACCACCTTCAACCCTCCCAATACACACACACAAACAAAAAATGAGATATTCTTGTAAGGAGAAGGCCAATCGAAATTCAATGCACATAGAGAACAGAAAACAAAATACCTTTAACTTAGACAAGGATATGGAGGTTAGAAATAATTTCTTGAAAAACAAGCTAAGCAACTAACAGAGTATTAAAACTTTGGAAACGTCATAACTATAAATGTTTGAGAGAAGAACTAACCCTCCCTAACCTTGGTGGTTTAGCCCTCCCCAACCTTGGTGGTGTACCTGTCTGAGAAGAGAAGACCAGAAAAATGAATTCCCCAAATTCCTTCAAGATTGATGGTTCTATGATTTTTAATTAAAATTAACAGGGCTTTCCATCATTCTAATGGTAGATTGTGTCAGGGGATTTTAGGGAAGGCACAGAAAGCTCGTCTTTGAAAATGCAGTTCTTGATTTTATAAGCTCTAAAAAATTATTGAGAACACATTAAAAAAACGTATGTATATATATATATAAAAGCAGGGCTGGCACTGCCTGTCTCATAAAGGGTTTCTTCTACCTGCATGTTACTCAGTAAAAGCTAGAAAATTAATTCACCAAAGACGGCTTAGAGTTTATATAATTCTGTGATAAGATAATATGGGGTTCATGGATAAAAAGATAAAATAGACATCATTGGATTAAAAAAAACAAAGTTAAGAACATTCAAAAACCAGACGGCCACTGGAAGTTCAACTCTATTAAATGCTAAAATGGTGTTCACAGTTAACAGTCCTTGATCAGATTCCCTCCAAATTTATGGCATGCTACGAAGTTCAACCTACAGATTCTATTATGTGAATCAAAGAGGGTGCCCTTGGATTAGCCTGGTTTCCCTATTTATTTTTATGCCAAACATCATACTACCACATTTAAATCAGATCATCTCTATTATGCCGTTGAAACAAGTTTTTAATTTCATAAAACAGAGGTAGAAAGAAAATTGGAATTTTTTTTGGCCTCACTTTGAGCTAATCTTCTAACAGTCGCTATAGGTTTCACAACCTCCCAAGTCACCAGGTAAAGATTGATGACAATCATCCCAGGCAGAGCACTGGACCAATCCCACGTCCGGTTCCAGTCCTACCCCTAATCACCTGTGTGCATGGCTGGCCAGCTTCACAGGTGTGTGACCCGTACGGTCGGATCGGGCCCTGGGCTCACTCAGGAGGACCCCACCTGGTATAACACTGCAGCTGCCATCTCAAAATTCTTCATCCCTTTTTAAATAGGGCCTCAGGGCGCACCTGGGTGGCTCAGTTGGTTGGGCGACTGCCTTCAGCTCAGGTCATGATCCTGGAGTCCCAGGATCAAGTCCCACATCGGGCTCCCTGCTCTGCAGGGAGTCTGCTTCTCCCACTGACCTCTCTCCTCTCATGCTCTCTCTTTCTCTTTCTCAAATACATAAATAAAATCTTTAAAAAACAAACAAACAAACAAATAAATAAATAAATATGGCCTCGTATTTTCATTTGGAATTGGGTCCCGCAAATTATAGTCATTCCTGCCTATGTGAGCTTTGCAAGTCACTTTGTGCATCAAATTCTCATTTCCTAGATGCAATCAACAAACCCATCACTCTTTTACACTAAGTTTTTCAAGTGCCACATTATTAGAGCATTCGTTACCCTGGTCAGATGGTGAACAGAGTGAGGCTCTTCCTGATACCTGAAATATTACTTTTGGATCCTATGAAATTAAGGCAACCCAAGACTATGAAAATCATATTTCCAAAAGATGCTTCTTTTCCTATAGATTACAACTTTTGCCTGAAACCTTTCCTCGTTTGAACACCTTCTATTAAAAAATTAGGGGATGGGCGCCTGGGTGTCTCAGTAGGTTAAAGCCTCTGCCTTCGGCTCGGGTCATGATCCCAGGGTCCTGGGATCGAGCCCTGCATCTGGCTCTCTGCTTGGCCAGGAACCTGCTTCCCTTCCTCTCTCTGCCTGTCTCTCTGCCTACTTGTGATCTCTCAAGAAAAACCTGGTATTTTGAGTGAAAATTCTGATAATCCATCATTTATTATGTGCAATGGAAACAAATCCATCGTGTATCTGCATCAATCCACACCCCCAACCAACTTTTGAAAACCTAAGTAGAACACTCCAGTGTGCACTTACTAAATGCCCAAGAGCTTTGAAAAATGTAAGAAACTCTTAGATGAGAATGTAAAATGCTACAAACACTGCTTCCTGATGAAAAGATGAACAGGATTGTTAACAGACAATCAGCCCTGCTTGGCCTCTCAGAGCCAAAAGAAAGCATGCACACCTCCTTGGTTGGCACCTGGCCTGCTCTTCAAATCATCTACACAGGATTCTGACGTGCTACTAACTGCATTTGGAATGTAAATCAAGACTCTTCCCAGATACCACATTATTTAAAAAATAAAAATACTGAGTTTGGAGGCAGTAAATATAAATAGTTGCCTTATAGGCATCAGCTAAAAAGAAACCAAGAAACAAAAACATCTTACTGAGAATTGGTCTACCCTGTGAAAACTGGATTTCAAGAAATCAGCAGTCATTCTATTTCAAAAACATTAACTGGAAAGACATTCTGCACGCTAGGTATGCCTGTATGTTATTTAGTAGCAAAATGAATGTTTTAAGTATGTGTTAGATGCTACAGGGCAAACAAAACAAATGCAGACATTACAGGAATTAAATCCAAAGGTTCCATGAGACCGCATTAAAGGTGTGATGTCACCTTTACCGAGAGACCAAAGCTGACTGGACAAATGACACAGAAATATATTTTGGCTAAGATTATTCAGATGTCACTGAGGTGAAAAATAAGGTGCATAGAGCTAAAACCTGTAGATTCTAAAAATAAGAATTCAAGCTCAAATATCTCACTCTAGGTAAGACTTGGTCAAGACCTTTAATTGTTCTTTCCGGGTGGGGGGGTTTCCGATGCCCTGTGAAGGCTAAATGAATTAATGTAGTAAGTTTTTAAGCTTAAAGAGGCAAACAAGAAACACCAAATACTTTGCAGATATACATAAGTGGTTTTGAATTATTTGCCAACATTTTTTAAATTTTCTGAACTTTCCCTTTCTCATCTATAAATGAAAATAATTATACAAACTTTGCAGAATATAAATTGTATTAGAAATACAATTCATGGGGACGCCTGGGTGGCTCAGTTGGTTAAGCGGCTGCCTTCGGCTCAGGTCATGATCCCAGTGTCCTGAGATCGAGTCCCACATCGGGCTCCTTGTTTGGCAGGGAGCCTGCTCCTCCCTCTGCCTCTGCCTGTGCTCTCTGTCTGCCTGTGCTCTTTCTCTCTCTCTAACAAATAAATAAATAAAATATTTAAAAAAGAAATACAATTTATGGAAGACCTAGCAAAGTGTCTGGACCACAGCAGATATTCATTAAGTGCTAATTATTAATTTGTTCAGCACTATTAAAACTCTAAAAACTCTCACTCTTTTCCATCTAAGTAACCTGCTTACTCACTCATGCCTCAACCTCACTATCACTAGGACTCTTAATTTCTTTCATTTCCATCATTTACCACAATTTCTTGTTTCTCCAACATTCCCTATAAACTTAAACTTTATCCACATAAAAATGTCTACTCTCTTGAACTTGTTATTCTTGACCATTACCAGACCCTATGTATCGTGGTTCATGATTCCAAATATTTCAACTACTGACTAATTCTTAAGTATCCTTGATGTTTACAAAATGTATTCTGCCAATCTTCAACCCAAGAAGGATTTGACAGTCCTTTCAACTATTACTACGCACATTTTGCCAAGCCTTGTTAGAGAAAGCTGATCTGATTGTGCATATAAGCATTGTATTGAAGGAGTG
Source organism: Taxidea taxus jeffersonii (assembly GCA_003697995.1). Classification (NCBI taxonomy): domain Eukaryota; kingdom Metazoa; phylum Chordata; class Mammalia; order Carnivora; family Mustelidae; genus Taxidea; species Taxidea taxus. The sequence goes on along the minus strand of ML111727.1, from coordinate 100,556 downwards.
GAACACTACATACATCCAACATCCACCCATTCATCCATCCATCTATCCATCCATCTGTACATACATGCATACCAGCAACGTTTTCCTCTATTTCCTCTGCATCTTTAATTTTTTTTTAAGATTTTATTTATGTATTAGAGAGAGAGAGAGAGAGTGAGCACAGGCAGACAGAGAGGCAGGCAGAGGGAGAAGCAGGCTCCCTGCCGAGCAAGGAGCCCAATGTGGGACTCCATCCCAGGACGCTGGTATCATGACCTGAGCCGAAGGCAGCCGCTTAACCAACTGAGCCACCCAGGCATCCCATCCTCTGCATCTTTAAAATGAATTTTCTCTAGACATTCTTCCCTAAAACACATACTAAATAAATAAGTCTTCATGTAGACACCAGCTGGCTGGATACCTATTTTAATTAAAGGTCCCACATTTCTTACTCCCTGTTGCAGACAGGACTTACCGAGTAAGACAGGCACAGAAGTAACAGAATGGGACTTCTGGAAATCTCTTGAGCAACCTACCTGCAGGTTTCTTGTTACGTGAGAGAAAATAAACCTGCAATCTGTTCAAATCACCCATTAGTTGGCTTAGTATTAATTGAACACAATTTTATTCCTTATATATCCTCTAACTTTTCCACTCAGCAGTGAATATACGACTTTTACACCTAAAAACAATCTCAACTAATCAACTAAAATATCCCATCTAGGTTAAAAATTAAAAGTCAAACCTCAGCTTAAAATTTATCTGTTGTCCTATTCCAGGCTTGGGACTAGTTGGGGCTGAAAAACTTCAGGAGTTTCAGGTTAAGGACTGTGAGCAATTTCTGTTTCCACTCTCTGAGCTTTTCCTCCCGATCCCATGTGGACCCCGCTTACCAGCATCCAGCACTGATTTTAGCAACAGCACTATGAGAAGCTGGCAATGGAAAACACTTTCTTGACTGTAATTACATGGTGGTCCTCTCTGGGAGTGGCGAAAGTTCAACACTGACTTGTTCCCCTCCAAGGGCGCTTTCTGTATTGTTTGAAGCTAAGCAGTTCATACAACTCCAGTGCCACACTCTGGGTGCCATTTACAGCCCTACTCCTCAGTTTCCATCTGAGAGGGCACATCTACCCTCTTTCTGCTAAATTGGCTTTGACCCTGGAAGGAAACCCTACCGGATCGAGTCACAGACCAGCTTTGTCCTATAAGGCCTGCCTCTGCTGTGTGTGAGCTTATACCCAATGAAGCCACCTTTCACGGCTCAGCCACCAGGCCAGCAGGTCTAGCCTCAGCACTTCAATTTTTAGCATCCAGAGGTATGTATCAAATCCAAATAAATAAAAGTAATCTCAGCTTTGCAAAACAAAGAGTAAGCTACAAGGTCCCTTTACCACTCAGAGTGAAAGAGATACACGTAAGCTATCTGAGTAATCCTTGCACAGACATTTATACTAATGTTAAAGAGAAGAGGAAGCACACTTTTCTTCTGGGAACAGAAACAGCACAACATTCCACAATTTTTCCAAAGTAATTTCTCTTGTTCTCATCAATCTGGATAAATTTATAACCGCAAGATAAATTTTGGACTAATAGTCAAAATACACACATACACACACATACATTTCAGAAAGCTCTTTCAAATTCATATGCAGCTTAGGACCTCATTTTTAGAATATGAAGCTATTTTATGCCTTCTGTTTTTTCTCAATGTTAGGAAGGCCCTAGGTTTTATTTATCAGCCATTTCATTTACCCACAACAGACTCTTCACTTTTTCTTACTCTGATCCCCCAAGTCTTTAGTGTGGTCCTGACGATCCCACAGCCCCTTCATTCCTTGAATAAATTATTAACTTCCACTTTGACAAGAGAGAAGCAGTCATCCAGTATGAATTTCAGATTTTCTGTACCTGCAAAGTCTTTATTCATATTTATTATCTCTTTTTCTTTTTAAATTTATTTATTTATTTACTTGACAGACAGAGAGAGAGCAGCAAGAGAGGGAACACAAGCAGGAGGAATGGGAGAGGGAGAAGCAGGCTTCCCGCTGAGCAGGGAGCCCCGATGTGGGACTTGATCTCAGGACCCTGGGATCATGACCTGAGCCAAAGGCAGATGCTTAATGACTGAACCACCCAGGTGGCCCCATACTTAATATCCCTTTTGCCTCAAGGGAAAAATACCACTATCTGTTCAAAGATAAACCACATGACTCTGATCTTCTTTGCCTACTTTTTCTGGAATCAATCTTCAACACTCAGACTTTTTTCCTTATTTTTAGATGTCACACGTTCCTTCCCTTCTGTTAACATGCTTATATGCCCTCCATTCTCAAAGACAAACAGAAAAGAGAAACAAAGTCTTTAATAGTACTCCATGTTTCTCTGCCTGTACTGTGCTACCAAATTTCATGAAAAAACAAACTTCTTGACAATTTCTCACAATCTAATCACTTTTAAACACTGTAGCTTTTATTCTATTCCAATACATTCTAATGAATCTGTTCTCACAAAAGTATACCAATGACTCCTAACACTAATACCCCAAAACAATACGTTTTTTATTCTTCTTTGAGTCTCTGAAGAATTTCACATTTCCTCCTGAATCTCTTTACCACCTCTTTGGACCCAATTTTATGAAATTTCTTCCTATAGCTCCAAGGTAAAATCTCTGGAGATAAAGGCCAGGAATCTGCATTTTAGCAAACTCTGGAGGCATTTTTGACAAACATGAGAGAGACAGAACTATGGGGTTAGGAGCTAAAGAAACATGTAAGAAAACAAAAGAAAAACAAAACCATTTGGTTAAACAAAAATAATCTAATCCTTCCAGAAGAAAGACCCTACTTAAGAGTCATTGAAAACATTTGTTATTTTCTTCTTTTCATTACCTAATCATAGCTCAATATCAAGGCTGAAAAAAGAGTTGGGCATATTACAGTATTTAAAGCTTTATAATAAATTAGAGCTGTTTTAATTAAAGTTACCAGGACACCAGAGGGAGACTGGATACACCATAATTGGAAAAGTGTCACTACAGAAATTCAGTTATCATAATCTTGCTCCTCTTTTCTTTGAACAAAATGTCTGAAAACCTTCATTTACTCAGTAGGTCTCCTTGGCCATGCAGGTTGATGAACCATGAGACCAATGATCTCATTCGCCTCCATCTTTCAGAAGGCACCACTAGAAGCTGGATCATTTGGCTGAAGAGCTTTCTCCCATGAACTATTCATATATAGTTGCAGATTTTTCAGCCTAGATCAGGCCAAAATAAATGTTGGTAACAACGTTAAATGATCATTGTGGTTTGGGGGTGTTCTTCTGGAGGGGGTTGTCGCTTGTAAACACTCTTTGAGTATGTTTTAGTACAATTCAATAATGTTAGCAATAATTGTTAATATTGATTAACATTAATAGTCATCACATTGAGACATTTTCTGAGAAAAGGATATAATAAGTGCCAGAGAAATAGTCATTTAGCAGAAGATTTTGAAAATAAAAAGATCAAAATTACCAGTGTGGGCTTAGAGGGAGGTAAAACACTTTAGACAGATACCTTAAAATTGAATTCCACCACTACCTCATGTTACCTGCACAAGTCTTAAACAAGAACACTAGTCTTGTCTGAGTTTCCTCATTTATAAAACAAGAATAAGTAGATGTTTCATGTGCCTATGTCATAGGCTTTCTGGAATATCAATCATCAGAAGCATGTTTTTATATGGTCATAAAGACAAAACAAAACAAAAAAAACTAAGTTCAAAAGTCTGTTTTGCTTTTATAAAAGACATAGTTTTAGGGCAAAAGAAACTAAAACTTTTTATATTGATTTCTCTTTCAGCTCTAAGGCTGGATGAAGGAACACATAAGACCATAGCATAAAATGAGTGTGAATAAAACATCAAAATCAATGCTGAAATGAAAAAAAGACAATCTTGTCGGAATAGTTTAGAGTCAAACACATAAACAAATGCAAGATAAACAAAAGGCAATAAAATTAGTTTTAAATCAACAAACTGTTGATTTAAAATGTAAGGTTCAAAACCTTAAAAATCTGTGTATGTGCATACGTAATAAAATATATCACAGATATTAAAAAGTAATCATTCCACTAAATGGAAAGAAGAAAGGAAAGAAAGAAGAAAGGAAGGAAAACAAAACAAAACAAAAAACTCTCCAGTTGTTCATTTAAAAAAGAACAAAAACAAAACAAAACAAGGGGCCCCTGGGTGGCTCAGTTGGTAAAGCAACTGCCTTCAGCTCAGGTCATGATCCTGGAGTCCCAGGTATTGAGTCCCTCATCAGGCTCCCTGCTTAGCAGCAAATCTGTTTCTCCCTCTGACCCTCTCCCCTCTCATGCTCTCTCTCTCACTCTCTCAAGTCTCAAATCTTAAGAACAAAACAAAACAAACAAACAAAAAAGAAAACTTTTTCAATACTGTATATTTTACTTCATTGAGTCATTTTTTGAAGATGGCTAATTGATACAGGAGTCCCTTAAAAAATAGAATATTCCATCAACTGGAATATCCAAGTCTTTTTTTTTTTTTTTTCCTGACTAATCCTTAAAGGATTTTATTTATTTGTTTCAGAGGTAGAGGTCAGTGATTCATCAGTCTTATATAATTCCCGGTGCTCATTACATCACATGCCCTCCTTAATGTCCATCACCCAGTTACCCCATCCTGCTACCTCCTTCCCCTCCAGCAACCCTCAGTTTGTTTCTTGTGGTTAAGAGTCTCTTACGGGGGGTGCCTGGGTGGCTCAGTGGGTTAAAGCCTCTGCCTTCGGCTCAGGTCATGGTCCCACCGTCCTGGGATCGAGCCCTACATCAGGCTCTCTGCTTGGTGGGGAGCATGCTTCCTCCTCTCTCTCTGCCTGCCTCTCTGCCTGCCTCTCTGCCTACTTGTGATCTCTGTCAGTCAAATAAATAAATTAAAAAAAAAAAAAAAAAGAAGAGTCTCTTAAAGTTTTTCTCCCTCTCTGATTTCACCTTGTTTTATTTTTCCCTCCCTTCCCCTATGCTCCTGTTTTGTTTCTTGAATTCTACATAATGAATGAGGTCATATAATAATTGGCTTTCTCTGATTGACGTATTCCAATTAGCATAATACCCTCTAATTCCATCTGTGTCATTGTAAATGGCAAGATTTCATTTCCTTTTTGATGGCTGAGTAGCATTCCATTGTATGTATATGTATGTATGTATGTATGTATGTATATATATATTACATTTTACTTTATCCATTCATCTATCAATGGATACCTAGGCTCTTTCCAGAGCTTAGCTATAGTGGGCGTGGCTGCTATTAACACTGGGGTGCAGGTTCCCCTTCAGATCACTGTATTTGTATCTTTGGGGTAAATACCTAAGTAGTGTAATTCTTAGTCACTCTGAATGAACAGTAGTTTATAGCAAATTCTCTAGCCTTCATTTCTTCCTCTACGATTATACACTTTTCTTAGGCCAAATAATATATTTATATAGTAGGAAAAATGCAAATCTTGAAGTCTGACACCCCTGAATTTGAATGCTCTTCCACTCTTGCTAATTCAAAGTATAGTTTTTATACCAGAAGTATCAGTATCACCTGGGTGCTTATTAGAAATGTAGTCTCTCTGGCCAGGTCTACTGAATAAGCTTGTACATTTTAAGAAGAGCCACAGGTGAACCAACACCATTAAAATTTAAGAAGCACTGACATAGATTAGTTATTAGATACACTTCCTTGAGCAAGTTAGAAGATTTCTCAAAGACCCAGTTTTCTCATGGAAAAATGACACTAATAATGATGTCAAGAGCTTAGTCTTATTACGATAAATAATTAGATAATACTACTTAGTAAATACTCTTAAGGTCGATCTGGCATTAAACTTTATCTATCTCAAATTTGTACATTCATGGTATTTTCTGGTATGTTTACTTGTAGAATTACATTGGCATCCCACCCAGATAAATTAAGCTCTTTTAGTCAAGAAGTCTCCCAGAGTATAAGCCTACAACAAAAATAGAAGTTAATTAATAATGCTGTCTTGCATTCATTTACAGTACAATGTAGCACCTGTTTTTCAATTAGCCTCAAAACATTTCCCTTTGAAATAATGGGTGTTCTGTTTTTATGGAGTCATAAAAGTTAAATAAAGAATTTAGTCTGAAAACAAATATGACTCTTTCCCCCTGACATACAATCTAATTCCACATTTAATTAGTCATTTTGATTTCTGTATTCTGCCATTAATGCATTTAGGATAGTCACTGGTCCCCACAGGACTCAAATAATGTGCCAGGTGTCTAGAGCTTCAAATCCAAATGGTGAAAAAGAAACTCTCAATAGGCTCAATCTTAATCCAATTAAAGCAAAAGACATGATATTTCATTCTGTGATCATTTTTCATGGGACTTTGATGTCCAGATTATCCACTTCTTATGCTTGGAGGAAAAAGGTGAGCTGATAAAAATTAGCATAATTGGAATCCTTTTCAGTTGTCATTTAGTGAGTTAATTAATTAATTACTTAAGTAGAAAGTACTTATTATTTTTTTTTAATATTTTATTTATTTATTTGATAGCGATCACAAGCAGGCAGAGAGGCAGGCAGAGAGAGAGGAGGAAGCAGGCCCCATGCAGTGCAAAGAGCCCGATGCGGGGCTCGATCCCAGGACACTGGGATCATGACCTGAGCCGAAGGCAGAGGCTTTAACCCACTGAGCCACCCAGGCGCCCCAGAAAGTACTTATTTTTATTAAATAAACTTTCATTGAAAACACACTTTACATTTGTAAATGATGCATAAAAATGGTATTCACATACCCAAAATTTAAGAGAAGAATGCTTCGAATATTCCAGTAATGAAAACTTACTTTACCATGGATAAGTCATGTATATATTTCTTAAAAATTATATGTTTCAACTTCTCGCAATATGGCATTCAAGTATTCCCAAGAACTTTCCTTTTATATTACAACAAGATCCTGGATATTTTAAGAACCATAAAGATTTATAAGTGCCAAAAAAGCAGGCAAAATTTCTGAGTGCCAAGATGTATATATATACAATAGAGTAAGCTAAAAATCTGAACTGTGAGTGATAAGTAAACAGGACATTCAGAGTTGTCCTGGGACAAATTCTTGTAACAGCGCTGTGATTTGTAGACTAAGACTAAGGCAAGAAGAGTCTATTTATAAATTAGAAGGACAAAATATCTTAATGATATCAATCTTCCCAGTTTGGTCTGAGTCAATGCAAACACCAATCAAACTCCCAGGGAAGATTTTCTTGGATAATGACAAGATGAATCTAAAACTTAGATTAAACTTAGAATCTAAAACTTAGATTGTGAAGGTTTAAGAATACTCAAGATCCTTCTGAAGAATACAGGAAGGGACTGGGCTTGCCAGAAATCTAGCTTGATATTTGGAGCTCTCTTGGGTAATGCAAGCTAAAAAATGGCCATGGGAAAATTGGTTAGAAAAACATTTAATCTGAAGTGCAACATAGGGACCTGAGGTTAAGCATCTGCCCTTGGCTCTGGTTACGATCCCAGGGTCCTGGAATCAGGCTGATGCTCAGCAGGGAGAGCTTCTCCCTCTGCCTCTCCCCCTGCTTGGGCTCTCTCTCTGTCTGTCATATAAATATACATATATAAATGAATGAATGGCTGAATAGAAATAAACTACAATCTAACACCGTATACTGACATTAGTCGCAGGTAGAGTAAATCAATCTGAAAGACAGAACTTTTTAGAATAAAATATATAAAGAATATTTACAATCTCAGGATAGAGAAGGATTTCTTAAAACACACACCCTGAAATACTAATAACTTTTTTTTACTCATAAGTTTTTTAAAAGGTCACTGTGACTATGTTAAAATGAAGAACGTATTTTGTCAGAATACACCACCAGAACAATGAAAAGACAAGTCACAAGCAAGTCACAAAAAGATATTTGTATTACACAGAACTTAAATGAGTTACCATCAAGAATACATGACCAAAAATCAATTTAAAAAATTAAAATGTGCAAAACATATGAACAGATATTTCACTGAAGAAACAAAAATAGTGAGTGGATAAAGAAATAAGTTGTCTGCCTCATGACTGAGAAGGGGAGGTTCTACTTTACTTCCATTTGCTGGTCCACAATTAAGAAATCCATCACGGCCATTTATTGGCCGGAATACGGATCAGTGGGGACTCATATACAGCTGGTGGAGGTGTAAACCGATACAACCATTTTGGAAAACAATTTTCGTATCTGTGAGTACACTATGGTCTATTAATTTTCCTGTCATGTATATAACACCCTACAGGTATCCCTGCATTTATGTACCATGAGGCTTGTTCAAGAAAATTTCAGCAGCAGTATTCACAGTAGCACTCATCTAGAGATAATTCGAACGATAGTTTGCCAACAGAGAAGAAATGAACCAATGATGATATGCCCTCATAAGGTAATTTTCAACTGTGAATGAGAGTGAATTTAAGCTAAGTGCAAACACTCAGATAAATACACACATAACGTTGAGGGAAGAAAGCAAGTTGTTGATGGCTGTATACACTACATTTTAATAGAGCTGAATAACAAGCAAACTCACAACCACCGTGTTTCGCAAAACATTTATGTGAGGTGCGTCTATTTTTAAAAAGAAAAGAAAATGAGTACTGGCCACCTCACAGGGAGAAGAGACAATTACAAAGACAGGTTGAAGGGTACTGGCAATATTTTTGGGTCTTATGTTGTATCATAGATTTAAACATGATGAATGTGCCACATAACTTACATATGGATAAACAGATGTATGCCCCAATTAAATACACTGTTCCTATGTTATAAAATCACCGAACATAAAAAATAAACTAATCATCAGAAATACGCTGATTTATTTGCTTTCCACTATGAAACTTCAATCTCTCTTCTTTTAGGAACATGTGACCTGGGCATTGTTTCCAAGGTAAAGGAAGCATACTAGAGAAAATGCAGTATGAAAAATGAACAAGCAATGGAAAATAATAAAATAAGCAGGTCCAATTTAAACTCACCACCAGAGCTTTAGATCTGTTGCTTAGAAGTTTCTCGATATCCCTGGCTGCAATTTCCACCAGCTGCCGTGCATTATTTGGCTCCACAGTATACAAATCTTGATACTTCTCATAAATCTGCACGAAGAGAAAAGAAAATTAATAATAATTGCTTATGTGGTTCCTAAGTTCATAGTAGAATGCATTTTAAACAGACCCACTTTAGACAGACCCACTCTTTCCTTTCTTCATTGTGATCTTTTTGGAATGTGGAGGTGTCAAAAATATGTATGTAAATAAAAATTTAAAAAAATAAGCTAGCATGTCCTGTTAAAATAGGGGCACCTGAGTGGCTCAGTGGGTTAGAGCCTCTGCCTCCGGCTTAGGTTATGATCCCAGGGTGCTGGGATCGAGCCCCACATCGGGCTCTCTCTGCTCAGCAGGGAGCGTGCTTCCCCTTCTCTCTCTCTGCCTGACTCTGCCTACTTGTGATCTGTCTGTCAAATAAATATATAAAATCTTTTTTTTTAAAAAAGGCTATAAAATATCTTTTATGTATCACAAAGATCTGTGTACACAGTTTTTTAAAAGTCTTTTTTTTTTTTTTTTTCAGATTTTATGTATGTATTTGGCAGAGAAAGAGTACAAGCAGAGGGAGCAGCAGGGAGGGGAAGATGCAGACTTCCAATGAGCAGAGAGCCCAACGTGGGGCTCAATCCCAGAACCCTGGGTACATGACCAGACCCAAAGGCAGATGCTCAAGCTACTGAGCCACCCAGGTGCCCCTGTGTATTTCAAGTGTGTGACTTGAAATTGTACCTCCCTGAATGCAAAACCTGGTATTTACTGCCATTGGGATTTTTTTTTTTTTTTTTTTTTAAGAAAGGCCATGCTAGAAAACAGTAGGACAGAAGCATGGCAGGTCAGACTTGGAGGATGTGTGCAGTGAACCAAGGAAGAAGGGGGAACCAATAATGTACTGAAGGAGACTCCCCACGGTTATCCTGCCAGCTACAACCACTGAGATTAAAGTGCATGCTGCTAAACCTTCAGAAGAGAGGGGGAGAGAGCAGAGAGAGCGGCAGGGAACGAGGGAAAGAGAGAGAATGAAGCCTCTGCTCAGGTTCACCCAGGTAACACAGGGAGCTTTATTACACAGGAGGGTTGAAAGTAACTGAGGTCTACATTCAAGTTCGGTTAAATCTGTAACAGTGTAAATATTTTTCATTAGCAAACTGAATCTTTGGGGTTTGGTCTTCTCGGAATCACTGAATCAAACTATGCTGGAAGCAAGCTAGGCAGCAAAAGAAGCCTGTAATTTTGCCTCACATCAGTGTCCATAGAAGGATTTCCCTGGAGTGGCCTCAGATGCACCTGTTTTCAGAGCCCGCACACTCCTGGCAGGGGGGAGGAATTCAAGAAGGAGGGGTGAGGAGAAACAGCAACCATGCTTGTGGCCACAGGGCTGAGCCGAGTAGGAAACCCCTTATGCATCCAACAGATGGGTTGCACATGCATGACTAAACCATCTTTGAAAGCCAGGGCCTGGCAGGTTTTTACGGTCTTAGGAGAAGTGAATCCAGGGCACATGCAGGAACCAGTTCAACCCTGTTTCTTCTGGCACAACTCCAGCGTTCTGCAATACTACCAACAGGTCCTACAGCCTGGTTCCAGCTGACCACAGATGCTACTGGCAGACGCTGCTTTCACATATGCACAGATGCACACGCTAACATGTATTTGTAACCGAACGCATTAGTTTTACATGAAGCTTTCATATTTTCAGGGGATTCAAAATTAATCATTTTAAAAGATTTAAATCCAGGTTTTACTAATTTTTTTTTTTTTTACTTATTCAAACTCTGAGGTTTTCCTCATAGTCATTTAAATTTTGACCCTATAGCTTTATCATTCCAACTATTCAAGGCACAGTCATCCAGTCATATAGAATCCCCACATTCAGTTTTATTTGGAATTCCTGCCTATTACTGGATTGCTCAAACTTTGTGCTGAGGGGCAGATTATGGAGTCCTATTTTAAAGACCAAGTTGTCCATGAACAACTCCACCCAGCCCAAGGCTCTCTCTTTCATTTTAGCCTAAGATGACATCCAGGAACATGAACTCCTGAAAAGATTAATTGATTTGGGGTACAAACAGATAAACCTCAACATCACCGTAATTGATCCAGGACATTTAGTTCTTTGCAGGAATACCAATAAAGCTAATTGGTGTGAAAGCACTTGTGCTTTGTGTCGTTAATATTGTGTTCATTTCTAAATGAAGTCTGACCTTCTTCCTGTGGTACAGGGACTATGACAGAATTCAGAGTCGGTAGAGATCAGTTCCAAATATACAATCTGTACTTTGCATTATGTACTAAACGTAATGTCACTTATTAAGTCACTACCTACATATGCCAGATATAAGTTCTTTAAAGAACGAATGGAGTATGAATCAGACAAAAACAATTCAGTTCAAGTATATGCAGATCCTCTCAAATATATACAGAAAATTCTCTAAAATTGATTCTAGGGTAACTTTTTCATGCTTAGAAAATTTAAAAAAAGGGGCGCCTGGGTGGCTCAGTGGGTTAAAGCCTCTGCCTTCAGCTCAGGTCATGGTCCCGGGGTCCTGGGATCGAGCCCCACATGGGGCTCTCTGCTCTGCAGGGAGCCTGCTTCCCCCTCTCTCTCTGTCTCTGTCTGCCTCTCTGCCTGCTTGTGATCTCTGTCAAATAAATAAATAAAATCTTCAAAAAAATTACTTATTAGGACAACTTTTAAAAAAAGAAAAGAAAATTTTAAAAAGGTAGCAGAACCTAATTCACAAATAAACTTTAAATAAACGAAGTCAAGGAAGCTTACGTCTACAGCCCGAATACAAATATCCTCTTGTACTTTGTAATGTATAAAACCACATCAGAAATGTTTCTTGGTAATAAAAATTAATTAAAACCCTATATCTGCCCCCAGCAAAAGAACTAGTTCTTGCTTTTTTTTTTTTAAGATTTTATTATTTATTCATTTGAAAGAGAGCACAAGCGGGGGAGGGGCAGATAAAAAGGAAGAGGCAGACTCCCCCAAGAGCAGGGAGCACAGTGCAGGGCTCAATCCCAGGACCCTAGGATCATGACCTGAGCCAAAGGCAGATGCTTAACCAACTGAGCCACCCAGATGCCCCCTTTTTCCTTTTTTTAAAAAACCGAATTGTCTGTTTTACCATTTTACCCAATTCTTTCCAGAAAAAATAAAAGAACACAGTGTAAATAACATGAGTTTTCAATACCAGACAGAGCTCCATTCAAATCATATGTCAATTCCTCTTATGCTGTGTTGACACTAGCTTCTATTTCTTCTACTAGAAAGAATGTAGTATATAATGAGAATCCTAGACAGGATATTTTTCCTCCTGACTGATACACTCACATGCTTTAAATTTTCTGCAGTGCAAATCCTCTCACTTACATCCTTGCCACAAGTTTTGACAGAAAAAATATCTGTCACCTGTCAATTCTTGCATTCTTACAATCTTAATTAACTGGCTTTAATGACCATTCACTATTACATGCACAGACAACAGAGAACATGGTTTCCCTTCCTTTTTCCACTGGAAACTTCTAAGTCTCTTAGCTCCAAGTGCATAGTTTCACAATAATCTTCAGAATGATACATTTAAAAATAACCTCAAGTATAATATTAAAAAGTGACACCACTCACTGATATAATTACTTCATAAACATACCTAAAGAAATATTTCAGAAATCATAATACTTACTATTATGCCATGGGATAACACAGATAACCCAGAGCAAGATAGGCTTCCAAATTTTGGAGGCAAATCCAAGTGGGTTCAAAGTGATTAGCAATCACATTGAGGCTTCTACTCTATACCACTCTGAGGTGTTTCACCTACATTATATCATTTACTCACTTTAAGAAATCTGAAAAATACATTTAATTAACCATTGATTAGTGAGAATACCAAAATTCAGGCTTTGGAGTATCAGAGTGGAGGCACTTTGGGTCCCAGATCACATCGTAAAGGAGCAAACCACTGCCCAAAGCAGCTGAAGGGGAAATGGTAACACGGCACGTTTAGGCCACGTAGCTCTGTAATACCACTCAGCCCAAGATCTCATCTGGCTTCAGCAGGATGTGGAAAAACAAGAAAGGCTGCTGGCATGAACAAAAAAGGTAGCTCAGAATTAATCTGTCTGTTAGGAGACTGAGTCAGTGATAATCAAGGGAATTACAATGCAGAGCTTGAGAGATGGACAGTGGGGAGCTGAGTTCCAGCTGAAGGATGATGGTGCAAACTACCCACAGTTGAGGGGCCCTAAAGAGGCTGAAGAGATTGGCCAAGTTCATAGTAGCAATCATATTCAATATCTATGCCAAGAGCACAGAAAAGAGCAAACATAGTACACATCTTGTCACATGCTTCCCCTTGTACCTAGATGCCAAGGAGCAAAGTTAAGAACACCAGAGGTTATTGGAAGGGAGTTGGGAGAGAGACCTTGAAATTCTGCAACTAAGTTTTTTTCCCACAGGGGGAGAGAATGACAGGTCTTAAATAAGTTAAGTTCCCTTAAGAGAAACAGAAATTTCTGGGGTGCCTGGGTGGCTCAATGGGTTAAATCCTCTGCCTTCGGCTCAGATCATGATCCCAGGGTCCTGGGATAGAGCCCTACATTGGGCTCTCTGCTCAGCAGGGAGCCTGCTTCCTCCTCTCTCTGCCTGCCTCTCAGCCTACTTGTGATCTCTGTCAAATAAATGAATAAAATCTTTAAAAAAAGAGAGAGAGAGAAACAGAAATTTCTGCATGTTAAGTCTTAAATATGTAAATTTTGACAACCCTTTCCCTCCTATGGAATACATCCTGAATAAGCAATTAAGATTCTGCCATGCCCACAGTCATCTTTCTGAGACAAGTTTTCCTTTTGACAGTCCCCGATGAAAGAAGAGTCCAACACGGTTCCTTACAACGTATGACCTTGACCCTGGACCCTGAGTAATCACATCAGGACATATCAGATCTAGAAGCAGCTAACTTCTGACTTGAAGGCCTGTGAGGAAACAGGTCCAAAAGATCTGTATGAAAGATGACAACACACTGAACCAATCAGATTCTTTTGCCAGATGTGGGACAACAGGTGGATCAAGGGCAGAAGAAGCAGAAGTCTGATTAGTGGAAGGAAAGCAGCATGCAGTTATTAGAGTGCCAGAGGGATGGCTATGGTAGGAGGTATACTGGCCTTCCAGAGGGATCCACTTGCTAATTCCCAGAACCTAGAACTATATGCTGTTACATGGCAAAGGGGAATTAAGTTTGCAGATGAAATGAAATTTTACTCATCAGGTGAACTGAAAAAGAAAGATTATCCTGGACCATCCTGGTGAGTCCAATGTCATCACAAGGGTCCTGAAAAGTGGAAGGGGAGGACATGACTATGCAAGAGGAAACAGGAGAGATCACAGAATGAGGAGAAATTCTCCCAATGCTGCCAGTTCTGAAGATGGAGAAAAGGGACCATAAGCCCAGGGAAGGACTTCTCGATCTATAGGCTGTAAAATAACAAATGTGTGTTTTAAGCCAATATATTTTGGGTGACTTGTTACGGTAACAATAGAAAATTAAAACAATGAACTATTTGTGAAGAGCTCCTAGCTGAGAGGTAACAATAATAATCAGCCTCTGGATAGTAAGTCTATAATAAACTCAAGTGATTCACTCTTCCAAAAAGTAAAAATGCTAAGAAAGACCTCAGGCTTTGAAAGTTGTGATTAACATTATTAATTACTACTTTGCACCTTTCATTTCATTACTCATTAGATTCATTTCATTCACAGGAAGAATGAGTTCTATTGTGAGAAATGTACAATTTCCGTTCGACTTTACAAAATAATGAAATTATCTCAGGACTTCTATTATGACCCTCACAATAATGTGAGATTTTGAGAAGAAATTCTAGAGAGAAAAGCTAAAAATATCAAAATGGATGTGCACACATTGTCCAAAAATATATGTGAACTGGATGAATATGATCCTCCCTCATAATAATGAGAGGGATTAAAAGAAAATGTGACAGAACTCCCACCATCATTCTCACTTCACTGTCTTTATTGGCTAACAGGAGTACATTCTCACATCTGCAAAGAGATGCCTGTTACCTCAACTGCTTTAGAGACTCAAAAATCAATTTCACTCACTTTTACTTAAATTTTGCACTGTGGATGGCTTGGTTATATATATTTTTTCTTCTTTATTAAGTGTTCTGTGGGCTTTCAGACTACTTGCTCCCTAGCAACTGAGAATGCCTTGTGTCTAAAAGATGTATTAACACAAAAGAATGATACAATCTTCTTTCGGGGTCACTTTCAAAGATCAGAGTTCCCTTACCTTAAGAAATTTTGCAATGATTCACAAGTATAATAAAGTCCTTCTTTTGATTTATTATAAGTTACATCATCAGACAAGCTGCCAACAGAAAGAGATGTTCAGATATGTGAAGAATCCTTCATCTAAGGTAAAAAATATCTATTGTCACTGATCTGAATTGATGCTAGAATATATTTTACCAACAACAAAGAAGATTTTTAAAAGGTCTACCTTCCTCCATTGAAAATTAGTGAGTTTAAAAAAAAACTGAATACTGCCATAGAATATGCAATATTTAATTAACTCCTGATCTCTTCAAACTCTCCCCTCCCCCTCTTTAATTAAAATAGTAAATGATGCAATCTCAAAAACAAATGTCAAGTTTTGGAAATTCCTCACTCTTTAATGCACTTAAATACATTGTCAATTGTATTTAACACAATTGGTAAAAATCACTTTTCTTTCCTTTCTTCTATAACCCACTTTTCCAAGATATGGTACTACCTTTGCACTTTTTATGGCTTGAGATTTCTATTTGGCTACCTTTAAGCAAATGCAAACATCACCTAACATAATTTATTAAGTATCATGTTTGTCACATACTTCCTATTTCCTTTAACCAGAATGTAAATTTTAAGGGGACAGATATTTTTGCCTGATTTGTTCACTGGTACAGCCCAGCACATAATACAATACCTACACAGTTACTAGTTACTAGTTACTAGTAACCAGTAGATAGTCATTACTGCACCCAGGCCTTGCTAGGAATGTGAATGTTGACTTACAAGTCCCTCCTTGTATTTTAAAATTAATATTTATTTTGAACCTAAAAAAATAACAAAGCCATGTAAGGCGTTATGCAATTAGATAATGGAATGTAAATACAACACCTGAATGATAATTAGATCCCAAAAATAGAGCAAATGCACAACATGAGGTAATAGTAAATACGAAGAAAAATGGTGTTCCACTGAAGAGATACAGACAATTGTGTTGTCAGAATTCAGAGGAAAGTACAATCACTGGGTTATGGCAGACAAGAAGATGGGGCTACTGCCACACTTTGAGGCATACATGTGTTAATGGGGAGGGAAGACATCAGAATGTGTGTATACAAGAAATTATTGGAAAATACAGATTGAAAGGCAAAGTGAGACACTACCATGGGCAGCTATAAAATGCAGGGTATTTCCGGGGCGCCTGGGTGGCTTAGTGGGTTAAGCCTCTGCCTTAGGCTCAGGTCATGATCTCAGGGTCCTGGGATGGAGCCCCACATCGGGCTCCCTGGTCAGCGGGGAGCCTGCTTCCCTCCTCCCTCTGCCTGCCTCTCTGCCTACTTGTGATCTCTGTCAAATAAATAAATAAAATCTTAAAAAAAAAAAAATGCAGGGTGTTTCCTCAGCTTGGAGGCGCATCCCAGCCAGGTTGTGCTGGCGGGAGGATCTTGTGATTTCAAATGCAGAGTGTTTCCTGCCTACATTCAAGAGGTGGGTGAAAAGCCAGCCAGTATCTCCTGGGGCAGCAAGATGCCTTTTGGTCAGCGGATGTCCAATTTTGGAGGCCGCAGCACTGGTGGCTGGGTGCGTGGGGTCAGCTTCTCTGTCAGCGGGAGCTGCCTGGCCTGGGTCATTCATGACAGTACCGTATCCATTGCTGATGCCTCCAAAACTCTACAGGTCTCAACTCTGGAAACAGAGTTCCTACCCCTCCTAAGTGTTAAGTGTGTCATTTGTCTCAGAGAATAGCATTGTCGCTGCAGGCCATGACTGCTGCCCAATGCTCCTTAACTACAATGACGTGGCTGCTGGGCTTTCATGTCCAAACTAGACGTTCCAAACCCAAGCCTCCAGTGCAACATAGTTGGCATGGATCACTTCCGCAGCAAGAACAAGAGGGCCACGACTACGGACCGCAACACAGCCTTGGAGACGCTACACCAGAAGAGCATCACTCGACTGTCTGTCTACACGGTGGACAAGAGAGATTGTTGCAAATTTTGCACTACAGTCATGACAGTTTGGGATTTCAGGACCTTAAGCATCTTCCATCCAGAGCCTCCAGATAATGTGAAGCTGAGTGAGCCTCCCAGATCCAGCATGACAAACTGACAGGCTGACCAGCTGACGAATGTGCAGATGCAGCCCTGCCCTGTGCATGCTGTGAGGAGAGCCAGCTGCAAGGAAACGCTGAAGATACATTTGGTGCAGATATCGTTTGTCTGGGAGCACCTGGGTGGCTCAGTGGGTTAAACCCTCTGCCTTCAACTTGGATCATGATTCCAGGATCCTGGGATCGAGTCCCACATCGGGCTCTCTGCTCAGCAGAGAGCCTGCTTCCCCCTCTCTCTCTGCCTGCCTCCCCGCCTACTTGTGATCTCTGTCAAATAAAAAAAATATATATATATATCATTTGTGTGTTTTCCTTTGAATATAAGTGGTGACAGTGTTGTTTTTTTTTTTAAAAGCAGCAGTGATTTCGGTCTGTTTGGTTTTGTTTTTGCTATTTCATTCCATTCCTGACCAAAGCTGCTCTTTAAAGTAGTTTATTATGGAAAGTTGTCACACTAAATTAAAGGGAAGGATAGGAGATATGTAAATTATCTGTAATCAATTAAATAAAAACACTGAATGTGAAAGAAAAAATATTCAGGGTAATGGTTTATACCTTATAGTTAACTCCAAGCGATCTTGCTCAGAACTCCTAGGAAAATTAACACATAGGAAGAATTCAAAATATAACATAGGCTTACTATGAACATTATCTGAATGAATGTACACACACCCATGTAACTGTACACACTTATACATACATACACATATATAATTGATCATGTTCTCGAATTAATAGTGCATATATTTCTTTTTTTTTTAAGATTTTATTTATTTATTTGACAAGAGAGATAGCACAAGCAGGCAGAGCGGCAGGCAGAGGGAGAGGGAGAGGGAGAAGCAGGCTCTCCACTAAGCAGGGAGCCCGATGAAGGGCTTGATTCCAGGACAGTGGGATCATGACCTGAGCTGAAGCCAGACGCTTAACCAACTGAGCCACCCACCCCCAACCCCGTAGTGCATATATTTCCGATGATAACTACACCAAACTGCGGTTCAAAAATCAAATACAGGAGTTCAGTATTTCCCTAGTCTTTCCATTCTTTCTATTCGGTATGATACAGCTTTTTAGCTGAGACAATATCACATTTCAAATGAGACATTGTCTTTAAGAAGAATATTTAGGAAGAATGAAGTCAGAATTGGAGAACCTTCCACAGCATATACTGCTACATGCTCTAGTTCTTATTAACAAGAATTTGATGGCGACACTATCAAGCTTGCATTAAGGATGGTAGAAAGGAAAAAAAAAATTAAGATGGTAGAAGGGAAGGAGAAAAAAAAGATGGTAGAAGGACTAGAACAAGCGACAACCATAAACATGCCTGTGCTATCGCCATGCTACACATTGGAACAGGTGCTAATACTTAACTGCAAATGCAAGTGCAATATAAGGGCTCATTCCTACAACACAGTAACCAAACTACAACAAAGACTAACTTGAGCACAAAATAGATTCATAGTAACAATTTTTCAGTTTTTAGCTCGGAGACATTTCACACATAAGGTAAAGAGTAAGTTTATCTTCAGGAATACTCAGAATTAGGGGCGCCTGGGTGGTTCAGTCAGTTAAGCGTCTGCCTTCGGCTCAGGTCATGATCGCAGGGTCCTCAGATGAGCCCTTTTTGGGGCTCCCTGCTCAGTGGGGAGTCTGTTCCCCCCTCTTCCTCTGTCCCTCCCTGCCCATGCTCTCCCTTACCCTCTCTCTCTAATAAAATCTTAAAAAAAAAAAAAAGAAAGAAAGAATGAATACTCAAAATTAAGGACATATTTGATCAAGCCCCTGACTTTTGGTTTCAGGTCAGGTCATGATCTCAGGCTCTTCAGATCAAGCCCTGCACCAGGCTATATGCTCAGTGCAGAGTCTGCTTGTCCCTCTCCTTCCCCCTCTGCCCCTCTCCCCTCAAATAAATAAATAAAATCTTTAAGAAAAATAAATAACTGGAATTTTTTTTAAAAAATGAGTACCCTGAATTAAAACAAGCATTAAGAAACATAAAATAAGGGACGTCTGGGTGGCTCAGTTGGTTAAGTGGCTGCCTTCGGCTCAGGTCATGATCCCAGCATCCTGGGATCGAGTCCCACATCGGCCTCCTTGCTCAGCAGTGAGCCTGCTTCTCCCTCTGCCTCTGCCTGCCACTCTGTCTGCCTGTGCTCGCTCCTGCACTCTCTCTATATCTGACAAAAAAAAAAAAAAAAAAAAAAAAGAGAAAAATAAAATAAGAAGCCGCCTATTTGGGTTTTTTTGTTTGTTAATCCCAGAGATAATATGTTAACCTAGCCTCTTTCCTTTTGCATATCCGGAGCTATATATGAATTGTGTATGTATTTTGAGCAGCAAATTCATATGCAATTAAAAGTGGAAGAGATCATATTAGATTCCATTAAAGTTAAATTAAAAACTACTTAACCAAAGGCTGAGTGAACTGCTTGCCTAATGTCCCTAACCCCAAACGACCCAAATTCATTTTACTGCCAACAAAAGAATTTTAAAAAGTGGCACTGTTTAATTTACTCTTAACCATTATACCTTATTAACAAATGGCCTTTCTAAAGGAAAACTGCTACCTACCAAAGCTGATAGACAAGTTTACAAATTTACATTCATTTAAAGAATTCCGTACATTTACCCTTGCCTCAAATGTCTCAGTCCTTCTAGAGCAGTTTTTCAACCTGAATGCTACAGACATATTCACCAGACACCTCTGTGATAAGATGTCCTGTGCTTTGTAAGATGTTTAGCCATATCCTCAGCCTCTACACACGAGAGGCCAGGAAAAAGGTTGTTGCAAATTTTGCACAGCCATGACAGTTTGGGATAAAGGCCCCCGCCTTTACCAGCTGTGACAATCACAAATGTTTCCAAGCACTGACAAATGTCTCCTGGGGGACAAAACTGCCCCTGGCTGAGAACCACAGCTCTAGATATAAAGATAATAACTGTCATCTTCACTGTATAGCTCAGAGACAATAAAAGGGCACAGGCAGCATTACATCATTCTCTCTGTAATTAGTATTACCAAGCCATTAGATTGCTATTTGGAAAAACAATGAATAATCATGCATCCCTCAAGTACTAGTATAACATAAGTGTTAGTTATTGATAATGGTACAGATTGGTAAGGTAAAAAAGAAAACATTGTAATAGTCTCTTACTATTACTGTTCATGAATGCACAGTAGTACTTCATTGAAAAACCTGTTAATAAAATACTGAAAGTCACTATCAGATTAGAAATCCCCTAGAGTTTATTCCACACCTTTGAAATTGAATGTAATTACACCGTTAAAAAAAAAAAATGAGCTTCTTACTTTAAAATCTCCAGTATGTGGGTAAAAGGAATCCATATTCTCTACTGATAATACTATATGCAGTCAAAATAGATTTCTGTCTACTTAGAGAAAGAAAAAATAAGTATTTCCCCCTTAAAATAACTACAATCTCAAGTTGCCTATGTAATTATGGCAATTCACTTGGTTACATTTCATCACTGAGAGAATAAGGCAATTATAAATAAAACCAGAATGTGAAATGACAATGAATAGCTGTATCTGAAAAGTAATTATACTATTTTTACAAAATAGTTCTATTACTTTTATAAATTACGTTACTTTTATAAAGGAATATGAACATAAAGCTACATTTTAACACGCAGTAAGCATTTAACTTTTCCATAGTATCTTTTATTGCTTTCAGGTTTCCATATTCCCTTTTACCCCTAAACCATTTCTGTAAGGAAGACAGTGTTAGGCTCTATCTCACTTGACAAGTAGATAACAGGACATCTGACACCATCCAGCTACCTAGCAGCACTGGCCAGAGGAGAAAAGAAGATCCCAGTCCTTTTTGTCTCTGCACCTTGCCGGTTCGCTAAGTTGAAATCACCAATGATTAATTACATTCTGCTCCGGAGTATCTTCCTTTGTAAACAGATTAATACACTAAACTCTCCACCACCTAGAAAATGAATATCCTATTGACATAAGTGACGTGACCACAATGTCAAAGTAAAAGAATCAGTCTGTTAATACCTTGAGTTACTAATGAAAAGAGATTATTCACTTAAAACACTTATGTAAATACTAACTTAATTAGAGTACTGAATGCTCAATATTTAGACACGTTTCATATTGACAGCTTTGAGAGCATACTGAAATGTGAAGGTATTGATTTTAACATAACGTTATGAAATCGCAACAGTTTATCAAAAACCAGCAAGTTCTATGACGATGCCACTGCAGAATGATTTTATCTTCAAAAATATACTTCTGGGGTGGGGGGATATTTTAAAGATTTTATGTATTTATTTGAGAGATAGAGTGAGAAGGAGCATGAGAGGGGAGAAGGTCAGAGGGAGAAGCAGACTCCCTGTGGAGCTGGGAGCCCAATGCGGGACCTGATCCTGGGACTCCAGGATCATGACCTGAGCTGCAGGCAGTCACTTAGCCAACTGGCCACCCAGGTGCCCATCCACAAGTTTTCTTAAATATGCTTGCATATACTAGCCAAACATGTCAGAGACCAGAAAGAATTTGCAGTTAAGAAGAAAGCCTTAAAACAAGGTGAAGGCATAATTTCAACTCTCTTAGAAAGCTAAAAGAATACAATAATCTCTGTTAAGAAAAAGTTTGGATTCCCAGACCATCAACACAGCATTAGAATTGAAATAGAAGTGGACTAATGGAGCAGTGTCAGATAATGAGGGCAGAGATTTCAAAATGCATATATTGTTAGGAATAAATGTAGGAAGAGCCAGTACACCTTCCATAAACACAAAATGAGTCTGGGAAGCTTACAAAGCATTAAAAAAAAAAAAAAAAAAAAAAGAATGAAAAAGAAAAACCTGTAAGAGAACCTGATACCATATGTAGGGTGGGAAAGGAACAGGGAAGAAAAAGTTATCAGAGAGGCTTGGGATTAGTGTGGTGTCCAGAAGGCTGCAAATGTCTATGCCTCCAGCCACAGGGAGCAGAAGATACAGAGCAAGTCAGGCCTTTATTGTCCCTGAGCCCCAGTCAAGTGAGGACCCCAAGGCACAAAATTTCAGGAGCTACTCACTCACTTGACGACTCTCCAAACTGGTGCCTCCTTCAATTCTGTGTCCTTGGAACATCACGTACCTCACCTCAGTCCAGGTTCTGTGGGTCCCCCCCCCACCCCACCTGACCACCATCAGGTAAAGAGACGTACTTGGAATGACATATTTGGAAAAACTATACCTCTTTCAAAATATAGTCTTCAGGGACGCCTGGGTGGCTCAGTTGGTTAAGCGGCTGCCTTCGGCTCAGGTCATGATCCCAGCGTCCTGGGATCAAGTCCCACATCGGGCTCCTTGCTCAGCAGGGAGCCTGCTTCTCCCTCTGCCTCTGCCTGCCTCTCTGTCTGCCTGTGCTCGCTCTCTCTCTCTCTCTCTAACTAATAAATAAATAAATAAATCTAAAAAAAAAAAAAATACAGTCTTCACACCTGCTGCCTAGTATCAAATTTGTTCTGCTTAGAGACAAAAGAGTTACTATAGACTTAATGTGAAGGATAACCATCAGCCTTTTCTCTTTCATTGTTTTTTTTTTTTTTATAATAAAGAGGAGGCCCTGAGAAAGACTTAGATTCCTAAAGGGAAAGGGGAAAGTGCAAAGAAAGAGAACAAAAGAGACAACAAACTCCCAGATGCTTGTGATTTGCTTGCAGTGTCATGATTTTCTTTCCTGCCCACCCCCCCCCAATGGAGGAGAATCACTCAAGTGGGGCAGCTGAGGATCTCTGACCTATCTGCAGAGTTCTGTTTTCTTTTGCTCTAACTTTTTGAACATTTGGAAGTGGATTTTATAGAAAAGCAAACAGTAGTTTGTATTTATCAATCTATTTTTTAAAAAGGCTTTTCATGGGGCACCTGGGTGGCTCAGTCAGTTCATCAGACCCACTCTTGATTTCAGCTCAGATCTTGATCTCAGGGTCGGGAGATTAAACATCTGGGTCGAGCTGGGCTTGGAGGCTACGTGAGATTCTCTCTCTCAACGTCACCTGGGTGGCTCAGGCAGTTAAGTACTGGACTCTTGATTTCTGCTCAGGTCATAATCTCAGGGTCCTGGTTTCAAGCCCCACATCGGACTCTGCGCTCAGCAGAGTCTGCTTGTCCCTCCCCCTCTGCTCCTCCCCCTGCTCTCTCTTTCTCTCTCTCTCTTTCTCTTCCAAATAAATAAATAAATAAAATCATTAAAAAATATATCTCCCCGTTCTTCTGCCCCCCCCAACGCGTGTGCACACTCTCTCTCTCTCTCAAAAAAAAAAAAAAATCTTTTTCATAAAACAAATTCACTATTACAGAACCTATTAATTCAGAATACCTGATAATTGAGATGCTGGTTGAAATTTAAGTATATCTTTACATGAAATATTTTATCAACTTATTACATGAGAAAATGGTTGCTGGTAAATGTTTTATAAACCTAAAAACTTTGTTTCCAGGATGTTTGGGTGGCTCAGTCAGTTAAGTGTCTGACTTCAGCTAAGGTCATGATCCCAGGGTCCTGGGATGGAGTCCCCTCCCCACATGGAATCTGGCTCCCTACTCAGTGGGAGGGTCTGCTTCTCCCTCCTCTGCCCCTCCTCCTCCCCTGCTTGTGCAGGAGCTCTTTCTCTGACAAATACATAAACCCTTAAAGAAAAAAAAAAGCCTTTGTTTCTAAGATTAAGACCATCTTGATTTTTTAAATGTTATCTCTTTATTAATATATAATGATCAGCCTCCCCATTTGCCAGCTACAGGAATTTTTATGTCTATGTGTGTGTTTATTTTTTTTTTAAAGATTTTATTTATTTATTTGACAGAGATCACAACAAGTAGGCAGAGAGGCAGGCAGAGTGAGAGGCGGAAGCAGGCTCCCTGCTGAGCAGAGAGCCCAATGCAGGACTCCATGAGGGGCTTGATCCCAGGACACTGAGATCATGACCTGAGCCAAAGGCAGAGGCTTAACCCACTGAGCCACCCAGGCCCCTCAGTATGTGTATGTTTAAAAGTAACAAAATGTCTTCCCTTTGCTGAAAGATTTCAAAGAAGACACAAACAAATAAAAAGACATCCTGTGCTCATGGATTGGAAGGATTAATATTGTTAAAACAGCCATACTACTCAAAGCCATCTGGAGATTCAACATAACCCCCAACAAAATATAAAAGGCATTTTTCAAGAAATAGAAGAAATAATCTGAAAATCTGTGTACAGTTTGTTAAAAACAGATAATAATAATATACTAGAGGTATGTAATGTGATAGATGTCATTACAACCATGCTGCAAATATAAATGTATCAAAGTAATACAATGTCTACCTTAAATGAACACAATGCCTTAATCATTATCAACCCTCCCTGGGTTAGTGTTTGAGGATGCTAGAAAGCCATTTTTATAAAATTGGAAAGAGATCTGATTTTAGCTATGCTGCCTCCTTGGAGCTGTTTCTGGGCCTTTGAGTAAAAACCTAGATATACCCTCTAATGCCAGTAGAAACAGTTCCATTAAATAATTTGGGAAGAACTATCATTTCCACAATATTAAATATCAACCTAGGAATCTGGTAAGTTTCTCTATTTACTTCTGATCCTCACCGTGCATCTAATAACCCCAAACTCTGCATAAAGTTCACTCTCAACTCTGGTACCCTTCAGCTACTCTGTGCTTTAGGTTTCCATGGCCAAAAAGAAACACAACCCTTTGGCCCCCATCATGGACCTTTGCTTTCTAAACAAAAGGAAAGGGGCATATGGAATCATTTATCTACACAAAATAACACTCTTCATGTGTCTCAATATTTAAATTATTTTTCCAATAATAGATTCTGCTCGCTCTCTCCCTCTTTCTTCTCTGTGCCCCTTGTTACATAAAATACAATTTTTTATTTGTCATTTAATTAGGTACATGTAACATATTTTTGTGTATTTTTTGTCACTTAATTAGGTACACGTGTCATAAACAGAACATTGTAGGGCTTTTCTTTCTTCCTGTCGATTCTATTTTTTTTTTTAAGATTTTATTTATTTATTTGACAGAAAGAGAGATCACAAGCAGGCGGGGAGGTGGGAGCAGGCTCCCCGCTGAATCCATGACCTGAGCCGAAGGCAGAGGCTTTAACCCACTGAGCCACCCAGGTGCCCCTCATTCTATTTTTTTAATCCTAATTCAGCCTAGGCCATTTATTCATTCAAGATTTGCATTGTTCTTTGTAATCTATACTTGATAAACCATAATGGAAATCAGATGAGATTTTTTTCAAGGGATTCATTGCCAAAAGCAGGTTCAATAAAAGGTTTCACATATGAACACTGAAAGGAGAAGTGAGGTCAGCCAAGAAAGTGGTTTTTGAGGCTAGAGAAACAGTGGAGAGAAGGAAAGAAGAGCTCCCAAGAGCAGTTCATTTTTAATCTCAAGCTGTCAATAAAGAAAGTCATATAACTTCTAACTAGAATCTGCCAATTCTCATTTCTTTTGTTCTCATTTCCACAAACTCCATCAGTTTGACAGAGGCTCACTTTATTATCCTGTCCAACTTGACATTTTAACACCTTTTTCTATAAGGAAAATCATCGAGGACCCCAAGCATTAGGTTACAGTAGCTTTCAGGAAACTTCACACTCCGAAGGGGGATTTTTGAGTCCTACAGTGTCAGTCCCCTACAGGGAGGAACTGCATCTCTGTCAACCTTTGGCAGCGTGGACAGAGCCTGAGACATAATCTGTGCTTAATAAGTGTTATTAGAATTACATTTAATCATTGTTATTCAGAAAGAACACTCTTCACTTCCCAAAACATTCCTTATCTCATCTCACAAATACTTAAGTTTCTTGAACATACTTTGGTATGTTTCTTTATAAAGTTCAATCAATACCTGAGGTAACCATACATTTCAGTGTCTCCCAGGGATGAATACTAACATATATATATTCCTATGATAAATATTCATATACTCTCCATAAACTGACTTATACAACATCTCACCTCTGTGACTCATCACATTTGTGGAAAACAATAGGTCGCACTGTATCACTAAGAACACAAGATAAAAGTACTTTGAAATTGTTGCTAGAACTGGAATGGAAGCAGTGAGTCTCTAAAGAAATGACAATTAATTTTTTAATAAATCTTATGAAACCTACACATATAAACACTCTTATCTGGGGGAAATAATCTATTTAAGATGCTATACAACACTTATATGTTGCTATCATTATCAGGAATCATTTTGGAGTGACTCTCATAGCCATTTCATAAATCGTAAGAAAACCATATTTTTGAGTGTCTTCTTCTCTTGCACAAAAATCTTTATTACCCATCTCAATGACTCACTCTAGTCTCTAGACATGGCTATAAACACTGTCCAACCATTTTTAAAAATAAAATCTACCCTCAAAGAAAGAACATGTGTTCCCACTGAGGATATTCAAAAGAATCCATCACAGGACTTCAAGTCACCACTGCTTGAGAGATTCTAAAATATACTCTGAAGAACAGGAATATGAAACCCCAAGATGAGTTCTAGAGGAATCTACACATCACATGAACTCATCTAAGGAGAGGCTGTAGGTAAATGGTAATGCGTGTTGAGAACACTACATGAATTGTTCAGAAATGGCTTTTTTTTAATCACAACTAACAGTATTGGGGAACCAGTTAAGCATCAGTTAAGCATCTGCCTTTGGGGACGCCTAGTTGGTTAAGCAGCTGCCTTCAGCTCGGGTCATGGTCTTAGCGTCCTGGGATCGAGTCCCGCATCAGGCTCCTTGCTCAGTGGGGAGCCTGCTTCTCCCTCTGCCTCTGCCTCTGCCTGCCACTCTGTCTGCCTGTGCTCACTCTCTCTGACAAATAAATAAATAAATACTTAAAAAAAAAAAAAGCATCTGCCTTTGGCTCAGGTCATGATCTGATGGTCCTGGGATCAGCCCCACACTGGGCTCCCTGCTTGCTCAGCGGGGAGTCTGCTTCCCCCTTTCCCTCGGCCCCTACTCCCCGCTCCTGCACTCACACACGCACTCTCTCTATCTCAAATAAATAAAATCTTTAAAAAATAATAATAATAACTAGCAGTACCAAGGCTCCTTGTCTGATCCCACTACCCAATTCACATGAAAAATCATGTCCTATTCATAATATAGAAGTGCAGTTCCTAGAAGGTAGGACAGCATTCAAATCAAGGAAAAGATTAACAAAGTTCTTGGGATGTTACTCACATCGACGAGCTGATTGACTCCGCTTGCTGTTTTTGCCAGTGTGACCAGGTCTTCCTGCATTTTATCCACCCATGACTTGATGCTGCAGAAATCAGAAGACAACGTTCTATCAGATCTCCGGCAAACTGAAACCATACACATACTATACCCGTGCTGTAGATAATTCATTAAATTGCCTTTATAGGGACGCCTGGGTGGCTCAGTTGGTTAAGCAGCTGCCTTCGGCTCAGGTCATGATCCCAGTGTCCTGGGATAGAGTCCCACATCAGGCTCCTTGCTCAGCAGTGAGCCTGCTTCTCCCTCTGCCTCTGCCTGCCACTCTGTCTGCCTGTGCTTGCTCATGCGCTCTCTCCCTCTATCTGACAAATAAATAAATAAAATCTTTAAATCGCCTTTATATTTTTCTTCCCCCTCCACGTTCCTACTATGTCCACCCTCCCAACCTACTTTCAAATGACAAAACCAATGAACCTTCAGTGGTCAACTTCTCAGGATGCTGAGATGCCACAAAACTAAAAGAAAATGCCATAGATGTCTTGTCCAATATGAGGGTACATGGTTCCTTAATTTTTATGAGAATTCTATTAATAATTAATTACTAAATTGATTGCCATATTAAATAATATAGTATACATTTATATAATTAATTACTAATTAATTACTATATTAAACAGAATATTCTAAATATTTTTAATCTAAAAAAAAAGAATATTCTAAACTAAACTTTACCCTTTAGCTTGTAAGGATTCTTAATATAATACCAAGAGTGTGCTACATATAGAATATTTGAAAAAAGAAAACATAAATAATTTTAAATTTCTCATAATTCCATCACCCGGGGATAACCACTGGTAATATTTTGATGTATTCCATTAAATATTTTGATATATTCTGGTCTTTTAAGATTCTTTCACATGGTTGAAAGCATATTATGTAAAATTCACATCTCTTTTGCCTGTAGGTCATATGATAAATATTCTCCCATGCCATTACAAATATTTTATAAACACTGTATTTTAATGGCCACTTAATATTCCATTATCTTTATATCCCATAATATATTTGACCAACCTTTTTTATTAAAAGATAGAATATCATCAGCTCTAACCACTACGAATTATAAAGTAACAAATATCTTAGGACGTAAAGCTTAAAAGTATTTCATTTCCTTAGCTAAACTCTTAGATTTGGAATTCTTAGTTCGAGGATGAAGTTTTAAAGGAATGTTTTTGAGCATTAAAATTATGATTGGAAGATTTCAGTTCAAACCCTTTTCATGTATATATTTCAGATTAATGAAATGGAGACCTTAAAATACAAGTTACAGATGTCAGGACATTTTAGGAAAGCTTAAATCAATGGTCTTACTTCTTCCTGTCATTAGAGATATTACCGAACAGCACACCAATGTTCCTTATTCAAATCAATATAGTTTGTAATCCCTTCATATATTGCATTTATTCATCCTTATTTATAAAAAGAGACACAATATGTATTCTTTTCTGCCCATACAAATATAAGAAAACACTAATAAGAATGATAGGAAATGACTTATATTTGAATTTGAACTTCTCTCTACATATGTATGACATGTGTATCTGTCTGTTGCTTATTTATTCTACTTCTTCAAATTTTATTAGGACCAAGTGTTCTCCTACCTTTAAGAGACCACATCTAAGAGTGGTTTAGGAAAGCGTTGTTTTAAAATTTAACTAGGTATTTCATAAGTGTTCCATCATGAGATTTAACCATGTTTATCTTTCTTTTCCTTGGATAGATAAGAATTTCAAGAGAACTACAATGTTACCAACTTTTTGTCAGATATATTTAAATGTAACAGAATAAAAAATAAATGTGGGGGGAGCATAATGTAAAAAAGGGATTTAAATGAGGTGCAGGTGAGCATACAAAAGATAATAAACTGATAAACTAAAGAGGAACAAGGGAAACAAAGTCAGTCACAGGAAAAGGATGGAATGCTTTTAAGGAAAACCCAGAGGCTTGACTCACATGTGAAACGAACTAGTTAACTAATGAAATACATAAGAGCTGATGATACTTTCACACAAATGAAGATAAGGAAGAAAATTTATTGACCCATGCATATAAATATGATCTTAAAAGGTAAATAATTATCAAGAAATAAAAAAATAAATACACAGGAAGAGAGTATGGAAAGAAATTTATAGAACCATTAAAATGAAGGCTGTCATATTAATCTAATAGTATACTTCCTGCTGTTTATACACTGGTGCTTATTGTAGGGGCCAAGAGCAGGCCACCAAGATGGGCCCAAGATTGGCCACTTTGGCAAAAACATGATTTTGAGTCAAAGGCAATCAAAACCCAGTAGATTCAGGAAAAGCTCTTTACTCCCCATCAACTGCCTACTTAGATAAGGAAGACGGCTATGAACAGAGATTCTTCTTTACCTAAGAAACTTATCTCCCTAATAGGGAATCTCCTCTCACCTACCTGCTAATGGTCTCTCTCACCTCTGTATCCTCAGACCCCTCTCCCCTCCTCAGCTCATAAAATAAGCCTAAATAAATAAATAAATAAATAAAATAAGCCTAAATGCCTTTAGAATTTTCATGTCTGTATGGATTCCCCTCAGGTATGCTATTAAATTTTATTTTCTCCAGTTAATCTGTCTCATGTCAATGTGATTCTTAATCTAGCTAGAAAGAGCTTGAATGGCAAAGTAAATCCTTTTTTGTGATAATCCATTTGAAAAATACCGCAAATACAAACTATTAATATTCTTATTACTATTATTAGATAAATATAATTGTGTTCCATTTTTCCATTCAGAGCAATAAATTACATTAGGGAGTGGGCAGGAGCAAAGAGCACTGACACCATTTTTTAAAAGATTGTATTTATTTATTTGAGAGAGAGATGGGGAGGGCAGGAACAGGGAGATGCAGAAGGAGAGGGAGAGGGAGAAGCAGACTCCCTGCTGAGCAGGGATCCTGAGGCAGGATTGGATCCCAGGACATGGAGATCATGAACTAAGCCAAAGGCAGATGCATAACTGGCCAAGCTACCCAGGTGCCCCCTTGATGCCATTTGTTAATTCACATCAGACTACCTCATTTATCAAAGCAGTTAGTGAACAAGTCCTAAGACCCAGAGAAAATAAATCAGCTCTTCTTAAAAATAATTCCCAACACCAACGAACAGTAAGAAGTGTTATATATCGGGGTGCCTGGGTGGTTCAGAGGGTTAAAGCCTCTCCTTTGGCTCAGGTCATGAGCCTGATCCCAGGGTCCTGGGATGGAGCCCTGCATGGGGCTCTCTACACAGTGGGGAGCCTGCTTCCCTCTCTCACTCTCTCTCTCTGCCTGCCTCTCTGCCTACTTGCGATCTCTGTGTGTCAAATAAATAAATAAAATCTTAAAAAAAAAAAGTGTTATATATCCCTTTAGCTAAGAAACCAAGACACAAAGAATATATATGAAAAAAACAAAAACAAAAAACAAAAAAAACCTTACCTCCTGCCTGAATTCTGAATCATGCTAAAGTGATCCAAAATGTGCATTCTAACTTGATACCTGAGTGTACTGTCACTGCTAATGTTCGAGTTTAACCTGTTTTGACTGAAAGAAAGCAACGGAGGACCTATCCAGTCTCCTTGCCACCAATGACAAGCTGTCAAGAACACTTTAGGGGAGCAAGGATAATTTTTCATAGATGTGGGGTGTTACCTGGGTTTCCTAAAATTCAAAAGTACTATGCCTTTCAAACCTGGAATTGAAGATTATAATGGCCAAGAAATAAGCAAAGATCCCATTCATCATGAAAGTGAAAAATTACACAATGGAAAACACTCATACGTGCAGATTCTTTCTCAGTCTTTCTCTTTCTGGGTAAATTGTCAAGCACATATGTATAATCACTAAGCCCTATTTTATTAAAAATCCCCAGAAGCTACTATGAAATTTTGGAGAAAATTACAGAGGACATATCCCTTTCATATAATAAGAAACTAACACAGGACTCCACAAGGAAGATTTTGTTTGCTGTTAACCCATTCAACCCATTCAACAGATACTAAGACAAATATTTTGTTTACTAGTAAGATAATTTTTTATATCCTGGACTTCATTTTATGGTACAGAAAGAGCTCAAAGTTTAAAAGCAAATATATAAGATAGTCAAGTTTTCACTAAATTTGAAAGAAAAATACTTGCCAAGCAATTAATACTGTTCCTTTTGAGATGGATTTGCCTGTTATACAGCTTTCAAAAGGGTAGTGCCTAGTTCAGGAAACTATTTAAGAAAAAAAAATATGGTAATCCATTTCATTTTGCATGCATTTGAGGAACATCAAATTCAGAACAGCACAAATTACACCTCGTTTAATCTATTGTAAAGTGTAATGGTTGAGTACAAAGTGTCAAATCTACATAGTTATCTATTTAATTGTTTTAAATGCTACAGAAAGAATTTGCCTTTTTACAGTTGAAACAATGGAACCAAAGTGATAGCTAAGAATTGCTATAATAGGTCCTACCAAGACTAACTGTCCTTCCTTGCTATATTTTATGTGGTAAGTCCTCTAGAAAAGAGAAGGCTGTATATTAACCCACTGCTATTAGCAGAGGAGAGTAGTAAAACAGCCATCTTTCTTCCACACCCTCCTTGAATTACCCCATTAGCAATTATCATAGAGACTAAATAAAGCAAAAGAGGAATCTAAGATACACAGGAGAAGCGGAAGGGAGGGGGCTGTTACAGTAAGGAGGAGTGGGAAAGTGAGAAGTCTGCAGCCTTTAAGGTCCTTGTCCTAAGCATTCTCTGCCTATGCCACTATTCTTGAGAAATAATTTTATTTTTAACCCAAGGAGGTAAGAGACATAGTTATCCCCTGTGGACCTGGGAAAAAATTAGAATATCACAAGATCTGACAATCTGACCACTTCAGTTGTGGTGGTATATATAAAAAGCTTATTCATAAATTTGAAGCAATAAGATCAAATATTTCAAAAGTGTTCTACTTGCTATAAATATCCCACCAATGCCACACTGTTTTTTGTTATGTAATAAACCACCCACAGTGTTCCTGTAGTTGGATAAATATATATAACATAAGTAAGCCAAAGATGTAGATAGCCCAGACACACTATTTTGCTAAATAGGCACTTCTTATAATGTAGATAACTATATCATTAATTTTTTTTTTGGTGTAAAAGGAGTATGCTTGTTATCTGCTTTAAATCTAGGATTGTTTGTGAAATGGGTGTTATGCCAGGAATGTTAGTTCCTGAAATTATTCTCAATTGAAACCATTTTCAATAACACTGCTGCTGTTTTTAGAAAGCTGTTTAGACTTGTGAAATGCTTTAGTATTCCATTTTTATCTAGAGTCAATCCTGTAAGAAATGCAGAAAGGGGGCGCCTGGGTGGCTCAGTGGGTTAAAGCCTCTGCCTTCCGCTCAGGGCTCAGGTCATGATCCCGGGGTCCTGGGATCCAGCCCCGCATCGGGCTCTCTGCTCAGCAGGGAGCCTGCTTCCTCCTCTCTCTCTGCCTGCCTCCCTGCACTTGTGATCTCTGTGAAATAAATAAATAAAATATTAAAAAAAGAAAGAAAGAAAGAAAAAGAAATGCAGAAAGGGATGTGAACTTGCTAATCACAGTGGAAAGGTAAAAGTCCTTGAGAGTAGGAAAAAGAAGGAGGGGTTAACACTAAAATCAATTTTTTTTAATTTTATTTATTTATTTGACAGAGAGAGATCACAAGTAGGCAGAGCAGCAGGCAGAGAGAAAGGGAAGCAGGCTCCCCGCTGAGCAGAGAGCTGGATGTAGGGCTGGATCCCAGGACCCTGGGATCATGACCTGAGCTGAAGGCAGAGGCTTTAACACACTGAGCCACCCAGGTGCCCCAACACTAAAATCAAATTTTAAGCTGTTCATGTTCCTCTGCCTTCATTTTCTGTTGGCCTTTTGCTGCTCCTGCATGCGTGTGTGTGTGTATGTGGGTGTGTGTTCAATCTGTGTCATAAATACACATACTCCTCACTCTCAAAGATCAAAAATTCTTCATACCTATTCCTTATACTATCTCGGATTGATTTTTGTTTTACCCAAGAATTTTTTTTTTTTTAAGATTTTATTTATTTATTTGACAGACAGACATCACAAGTAGGCAGAGAGAGAGAGAGGAGGAAGCAGGCTGTCCGCGGAGCAGAGAGCCCGACGTGGGGCTCAATCCCAGGACCCTGGGACCACGACCTGAGCCGAAGGCAGAGGCTTAACCACTGAGCCACCCAGGCGCCCCTATCCAAGAATTTTTTCATCATTTCTTTAGTGAATATATTTTGCCTCATCTCCAGGAATTTGCTTCTAGCTTCCAAGACAACCAATGAGCCATACACTTTACGGCAGGTATGAATGAAAGTTCCATGGTTCGCTAGAAGGGGGAGGGGTGCTCCTGTGAGGTATTTGATCTCTTGAGGCCCTGAGAGTCTTTAATCCTTCCCTATCCCAGTGAGTTACAACCTCCAGTCTCATCCCTCTAGCTTGGGACCAATGGAGGTGTCCCACATGGGCCGTGCAATCGCTGCTGGTGTTTCTATAAATGAAATCAGCTGCGTTTCTATTTGCTTATTACTAAACCTTCATGCATTTTATCAAAGATCTTCCCTTGCACTGTTCATCTGTATTTTTTTCAGTCATTGCACTGTTCTCAAAACTTATTTTAGCTGCATTCAAGCATGTGAATATTATGTAATGTCCTGATAAAAACGTCCTTATTTCTGTCTTGTCCAAATTATGAACTGTGCATTCATAATATTTTCAGTACTACCAAATACTCAAGTGTTTATTATATTTGGATTCTAAATGGCCAATCCAATTCCCCGTATGGATCAGTATCTACAGTCAAGCCAGTTCAGCTGCCTCAAACATGGCAAATCGTGTTTTCCACTCACCTGAAATTATCTAAGTCCCCTCAGCTCCCAAAATTCATCCTTCAAGTCTGTGCTTAGATCCTACTTCTGGACGATCCAAGTAATCAAAGCCTCAGAAATTGTTCTTTTCCCTACATTTCTAAGATTTATATAGCCTGTCTTACAATGTCACACATGCTGATATAGGTCTTATGTTAGTATTATTCTTCTCCAGCAATACTTAATTTCAGGGATTGGAGAGGCCACAGCCTATAGTTCTGTATTCTGAGAATATCTAACACAGTTCTACTCACAGAGCAGACACTCAATGGATAGTAGATAATATCCGTTGAGCACATACGTGTGAGGAGCTGTTCTAAACAAGTTATGGGAACATCCTCTCATTCTTCCAAGAATCTACTGAAGCAGGTATTGCATCCTGCTTTACAGATAAGGAAACTGAGGTATAGGGAGGTGAAGTTACTTGCCCAAGATCAAAGAGTTAGTAAATGGCAAAGTGGGACAAATCGCCCTAAGAAGCCAACAGAGCAAACTGTCTTAATGAGTGCTAATTGACAGGGTGGTCTGAAACATGGCTTGGCTCTCATCACTAAACCACCAGATAGGAGGTCTCAACTCTTCTCTTACCAGAACTCACAATTGTCTCCTGTCTTTTATTTTACAGAGGATCAGAGCCCTGGGTTCTAAGTTTGCTTCACCAATGTAAGGAAAAGAAATGACAATTACATAAGTCTTATTTTTATATGGCAAGAGAAAAGGAAATTAGAAAATGAAGATTTAAATAACTGAGAAAACTCAAATATTTTATTCCTTAAGGAAAATTTTGTGGAGGGGCACCTGGGTGGCTCAGCTGATCGAGCATCTGACTCTTGATTCAGGCTCAGGTTGGGATCTCAGGGTCCTGAGATCAAGCCCCAGGTAGGAGCTCTGCGCTCAGCACAGAGTCTGCTTGAGATCCTCTCCCTATTTCCCTTTCCTTCCTCTCTCTCTCTCTCAAAATGAAAAAATAAAATCTTAAAAAAGTTTTTTTTTGTGGAAATATGCACGATTACTGAAATGCCGTCATTTTTCCTCACATTGTTTTTTTTTTAAGATTTCATTCATATTACCAAATAAATAAGCAGCACTATTTGTTTTATTTTCAAAACCATGAATTGCTCTGCCTTCATTACCAAAGCATGGTCGGTATTAGGTACACAGCCACGACTCTCCTGTTATTCACAACATGCACATAAATTTGACATCAAGTAGGAGGTTAGATGTAGAGTCAGCCCTGCTATGTTTCTAAATAGAAAATATTCTCAAAGCAACATGAAACCCTTCAAATAGAGATGGAAGATGTGACTTTCAGCTGGCCTTCACTGTCTTCATAATGATGGTTCAGATACACAAACAAATCCCAGTATATGAAAGCCTAGGTCCAGACTGACTGGTGCGGCCCTCCTTGTAAAGACAGCCCATACCATAATTTGTCTGGCAGCCATTTCAGGACAGAGTTTACTTAACAATCAAAAAGCTGTCAATCCAAATTCATTAACTTGCAAGTGTGACAAATAAGAACCCGCCTTCTGAAAACCATCAGAAAGGAATACGGCAAGGGTGCCGTATCCCCAACATTTTTTAATTCCTTTGCCATAAGGCGCAGAAATTCTAGAAGAAAATTGGAATGAAATCTTCAAATTTGAAGTGGTAAATATCTTTTCAGCTCCAGAAAATACATTACAGTTTAATTGCTCTCAACCTTTTTGTGCCCATAGACACGTACTTCTCTTTGACCCTCTTTGCCTGAGCAATGCATTCGTTGCCCTTGCCCTCCTCTCTGAGGATCTGGGCATAGTGAGCATGCCCAGCACAAGATTGCTGCATGGGGCAGTGAGAGCCAGCTCTCCCTCCTGACCTGCTCAATATAAACACAGAGCTAAACTGGTCGTTTTAATCAAATCATTTTTTTCCGTTAACGCCGTGAAATTAACAATGAGAATTGTGCTGAAACATGATTTATGCTTATCAAATGGTGGAAAACTGAACAATTTTTAGCACTATCAAAGAACTCCTTGCAAAGAATAGGAACCATCAGTGGAAGTCCTGTATAAATATCAAAGGAATACAGGAAAAGAAATTAGTTCTAGTTCTTGGTCACAATTTTAAACATTCTTTATTTGAATTAAATTTTCCAAATAATTTAATACATGTAATACTTGATGATGTTTAAGTTACAGCATTATAAAATTATGGGCTTTTATGTATTGTATGTGAAAAAAATAACTGAAAGTCAAGGCAATTAAATAGAAAAAATTTTCAGGGAGAAAAGCACTTTATGGAGCTAAATCAATTGAAATGTCTATGTTATAGCCAGTAAATTAAAAAAAAAAAAATTCTGTGAAGCATGATTCACATACCTATAACTACTTAGAAGAAGCCCTTTTTAAATCCACACTTAAAACATGAATTTTCTTTTTTTTTTTTTTTTAAGATTTCATTTATTTATTTGAGATAGAGAGAGAATGAGAGAGAATGAGCATGAGAGGGGTACGGTCAGAAGGAGAAGTGGACTCTCTGCTGAGTATGGAGCCCATGTGGGACTCACTCCGGGACTCCAGGATCATGACCTGAGCTGAAGGCAATCGCTCAACCAACTGAGCCACCCAGGCACCCTAAAATGTGAATTTTCTAGTTAAATCTTTATTATTAGATGATTTGCTATCACTAACCAAAAAAAAGGGGGGGGGGCAATTAAAAAAAAAATCAGCCCTGGGTATATTTTGCCTTTCAGGAAGCAAGTAACACAATGATTTCCGGTATTTAAATTATTCATATAAAAAATGAAAGAAAAACTTCACAGTGCAATGGTCAATCTCCTTATAGAAAGTCCTAGTGTTGTGGTATCTTCTACACTGGAAATAATTCTTCTGCAATTAGAAGGAAAGACTTAAACACGCATCTCATTGAGTCATCCAAGAAACAAGGGCATGCAAGCATGTCAGAAGCCCCAGTGAAGGGAGGACACCACTTTGGTAAGATGGCACGCCCGTGTAACCCATCATCTTTATGAAATATGAAGGAATCATGGAGCAGCCAGTAACATGAATTAAACATCAACCATCAGAATGAATTGTTACAGAATTCTAATTTTTTTTAACAGCCATTCTGTCACTGTTCCTGGTGCTCCGTTCAGCGCACATCCCAATGTGAATTTCAACAAGCAGTTTTAAAATGGACCACCCCGTCTGGTAACGTGGAAGTCTAAAGATTTCTAAACCCAGATGTGTGACTCATATGTGACTCAGCGGCCTCCCACAGGTTTGACAGCCCATAGTGTCTCTCTCTGAATGCTCCCTCTGCATGAGAGGCTGAATGGACTCCTCATATTGCTACTCAGAAAATACAAAAGGGTTTGAGTGTAGGCAATCTGTTAGAATTCACACTACCTGTTTTAGGTCACCTGTAGTA
Source organism: Taxidea taxus jeffersonii (assembly GCA_003697995.1). Lineage (NCBI taxonomy): Eukaryota > Metazoa > Chordata > Mammalia > Carnivora > Mustelidae > Taxidea > Taxidea taxus. The sequence goes on along the minus strand of ML111727.1, from coordinate 62,481 downwards.
GTAGAAGGAGGGAAAAAAGCCCACTGGCCCATCTCTTATTGTGTGGCAGGCTGTCTTTTCCACTATCCCTGGTGTATCTCCCCAAGGTCCAGGTCATCCTCGCCTATCTCTTGATCACATCAGGGACATCCTCACCTATCTCTTGATCACATCAGGGAGATGGCAGCCTCAGGGGAATTTAATCACCTTGGAGCACCATGCAACTAAATCTCTAACTGAATTTATCCAATGATGTGGGTAATATACATTATTTTCAGTTCTAGTAAGTGCAGAAGAAGGAAACATCTTAGTCTTCCTGTCCAGTTTCCTAGTTAATGGAACCTGCCCATATACATTACCCATGAAAAATTATCATGCCAATTCTCCCAAACACTTTCTGTGACAGGCATTTATCACCTTACTAACAACCTTGTTGTTTGGGGACAGAACTAAGATCTTCTGAGGACAAAAGAAACTGTGGTATATCTATCATAAACTATTGGGCAATCATCTAAATAAGATTTAGTTTTTAATATACATTCTACATGGCTTGATTTTTTAATGATGATTATTGATTTGGAATTTATAACTGGAATTATAAAAATTTCAGAAGAAAAATAAAGATGTCTTTAGACATCCAATTCCTAATGCCTAGCCAAAAGAAAATGGATAAAACAGACTTAATTGTGGGCATATGACTGCCATTTTTTTTTTAAAGATTTTATTTATTTATTTGTCAGAGAGAGAGAGAGAGCGAGCACAGGCAGACAGAGACAGAGGAAGAAGCAGGCGCCCTGCTGAGCAAGGAGCCCGATGTGGGACTCGATCCCAGGACGGTGGGATCATGACCTGAGCCGAAGGCAGCTGCTTAACCAACTGAGCCACCCAGGCGTCCCTATGACTGCCATTTTTATTTGCCTTTAGACTTAAACAGAATGAAAGGGGTGAATAAAAATATATGGATATCATGAGCAAAATGAGAATTTGTATCTCCTCCCTGGTATTAAGAGAAAAACAACCATCAGCAACTAAGGGCAAACAGATGATAATGATTAATAATCATCCATGTAAGTTTAATAGAAGCATCTTTCTCACCCAGTGGTAAGTTCTAGGCCCTAGGTTTGGGGTTTAGGAGTGGATTGGAGTCTGCCCTCCACCCAGGTTCTTTGGACTAGGTATCTGAGGAGGATCCAGTACCTCATGTCCTAAAGCAAAGCTGGAGTCAAGAATCAGAGAAGGAGCCCACAGGCATAATGGTTCAAAGGGGCTGGGCAGAAAGAATTCAGAGCTCTAGGAAGAGAATAGCAACTGGAGAGAAGGACATAGCAAATTCCAAAAGGAGAGTAAGGGACTTCAGTATTATGGATCAAAAAAGTATCCCAAGAATTTCATAAGCTGATTGAGGAGCTATCAATAGAGTCCCTACTTTCCTGGCTATCTCTGGATACAAAAAGAGCTACTAAAAGACCAAACTGGTTAAGAAAGGTGGCTATAAAGTTTTTTTTAAAGACCTCCATTCCCTATGGATCATTTCTTACTCTGAAATCCCAATGCCTGTCATGCAAAATGCTACCACAGTGTGAAATTAATTTGGTTTTCCTATTTCTTTAGGACAAGTGAAGTTAAAGAAGTAAATAAAATAAATTTCTTGATGTTAACACCAGGGCTCAAATTACATACAGCAAATTATGAAAGCAACCAAACTGTCCATTGATGAGTGAATGGATAAAGAAGTTGTGGAATACACACACACACACACACACACACACACATATATATATACATATACATATATTTGTATACATATGAATACCATCCAGCCATTAAAAAAAAAAAAAAAAAACGAGTACGTTCTGCCATTTGCAACAACATGGGTGGACCCTGAAGACATGCTATGTAAAACAAGCCAGAGAAAGACAAATACTGTACCATCTCACTTATATGTGGGATCTAAAAACGACAACAAAAAAAACCCAAAGTCATAGAAAAAGAGATCAGACTTGTGGGTACCTGAGGCAAAGGCTGGAGGGAGGCAGGTGGTGAGGAGGGGATTTTTGAGGAAGGGAGGGAACTGGAGAAAGGTGACCAAAAGGTACAAAGTTCTAGTCGTAAAATGAATAAGGACAAGGCCCGTAATGTACTCCACAATGACTACAGCTAACACTGCTGTATGATACGTAGGAAAGTTTTCAAGAGAGTAGATCCTAAGAATTCTCACCATAAGCAGAAAAAAATTTTTCCCTCTCCTTCTTTCTTTTCTTTTTTTGCATCTGTATGACAGAATGGATGTTAGCTGAACCTACTGTGGTCATCATTTCTTAATATATACAAATCAAACCATCATGGAGTATAGGCCTCAAACCCTTACAGTGATATAGGTCAATTATCTCTCCACAAAGCTGGGGAGGAAAATTAGGGCCTTATTCCTCACTCTCCCAATCATATTGCTCCTGCTAGATTTTTTCAGAAAGTCCATGGAATTCACTTTGGATAAATTCAAGAACAGGGTATATACTCTCCATCCGAAGAAAATACCTCTGTCAGAATTGTGGGAAAGGTGTTCTAATTTCCACCCAAGGGGTGTACTCTAGTTTACTCTTCTGATTTAACAGAGGGAGCAGTTTGTGAAATGAATGGGCAGACAAGAAAATTAAAGGAAGAGACTCCATGGTGCCCATCACAATATCTTTCCTTTTCATTAGAGAAATCCAGAGGAGTGAACAGAGCTGGGAAGCCCAGGGGAAATAACGTGCTCCTGATTAACCAACTCTCCCTGAATCTGTAACACAGCCACCTGGTAGCAGATAAGATTAAATGAAGGAAAATGAAACTGAAGAAATTGAAAAAGATTCAATGGACCCAAAGGAAAAGAAAGAAATCAAGGGAAGGAATGAAGAAGAGGGACACATGGAGTCGGGAGGAGTGGAGAGGAAAGTGGAAAAATAAAGGAGACCAGAAATAAAAGCACATTTTAAAAAAATGAACATGAACTTTCTTTTAAAAAGATGAAAATTTATCTTAGCGCATTTGAAAAAAATTGGCTCATCACCAAAAACTTTAGACAGTGAACAATATATTATTTTCAAATAATCATTACAACTTTTAAAATATGCAATTAGTAGTCCTAGAGATTAAGAAGATATACAGCCTTTAATCCAATTACGATGGAACATATGGTTGCTTTGGTCTATTCAACACAGAACTGGGAAGGCAAATCTCTTACAAGATTTTATGTGTAAGAACACTTTTTGTTTAAATTTAATTTATTATTAAGAAAGGTACTATTCATTGATATTCATAGTTCAAGTATACATCTTTTCAGGGTGGATGAGGGATTTGAATTACACTGATTTTTGCTATACAGGTCAATAACAGATCAATAAATGAATGGTGATTTGTTTGTAGCAGTCATTAGATTGGCTCCCTGCAATGGAGTTCACATTTGTGCATCTCTAAATCTTAGTCACTCTTATAGTTAAACATTTCCTTAAATTTTTAAGTATTTTATTACAGCAAATACTGAAAAGCTCCTATTTCTAAACCTTGGGCGGCCAACCTTCATATTCTCTTCATAAGCTCTATGCGGCTAATAAGCAGAGATATGAAGAAGGGCTGAAATTATATTATTTGATTTGCATAACCCTATTTTCTGCTGAGTACAGTGGATGGCACAGAATTGGGTAATCAAGCTACTATGGGGAGGAGTCTTTGGTTGTTCTCTAAAATCCTAACTGGGGGTTTCTTAACTCCTTAATATTTCAGCTAATGAACCAGAGAAAGCTTTAGCACTCAGACTCAATGGAGAGAAAATGAACTCAAATGAGAAATAACTCCTGAGCCAGCCATCGTCGTAGACCATGACTGTCACAACACAGATACACTGCTCCATACATTCACTAACATTTTGGGTAAGAAGAAACTAGGATCCTGATGTTGCCACTCTATGTAGAATTTGACGTCATCACTGAATAGCATGTTCTTGCCTGCTGTCTCTTCTATCATATTTTTCCTCCATGTCTTCTCATTCCTTCTCATCCCTTTAGGCCCCATGACAAATGTCACCTGCTCACAGACACACTCCTAGACACACTAGCTGAATCCATCCATCACTTCGTCCTGCCTCCTGTCCCTAACATTAGGCATTTATGATTTCTTCGGACACGCACGGTCTTGTAATTATTACATTTACTTGTTTTCAGTCTCTTTCCTCTAATAGAATGTCAACAATCTAAGAGGTCTTTCTTATCTGAAATCAAAATCACTTAGCTTTGCTGGGATAAAATACTTGCCCAATAAGATATTAAATAAATAAATGTACAACTCTTTAGGGAAAAGCACAGAGAACAAACTGAGATATCTGCATTTATGTATGAGGCACGGTAAACAAGGCTTCCATTGAAGAAGCATGGTCTTAAATCCAGTAATTTGATTTTTGTTTTTTCTTAATGGAATGGAGAAGAATGGGTAAAAATATTCTTGGCTGACACAGAGACCATAAAGTTGCCATTAACACTATGTGCAAGTAAACTTAGATTTCAAATTCTGAATTTTCATACAAAATGCCCATTATTTCAAATCCTTTTGGAATGAAGAAAATAAAAGAAAACTTGTGGAACGCCTGGGTGGCTCAGTTGGTTAAGCGTCTGCCTTTGGCTCAGGTCATGATCCCTGGGTCCTGGGATTAGGTACCCCATCTGGCACCTTGCTCAGCATGGTATCCTGCTTTTCCCTCTGCCTACCGTTCCCCCTGCTGTGCTCGCTCGCTCTCTCTCGCTCTCTCTGACAAATAAATACACAAAATCTTTCTTTTCACTAAATAAATAAATAAATAAAAATAAACATTGTTTCCCTATAGCAAAAATCAGAAAACTCAATAGGGATGAAGCCAATGCGTCAGCACTGGCTGATAAATCAGAGAGTAACAATTTCTGGGCACTGTCCACCTCCACCAGCTTTGATCCAGGGATACAAACCACTAGCAATTTGCTCAGCTACAAGACTTCAACTGCCAGCATTTGATGCGATTATGGGAACGCACTACATCACTTGCAGAAACTTCAACCCAAGGGACTGTAGAGTTATTTCTCTACGAAGCTAAAGTATTGGCATACTAAAGTAAATATTTAGATTCTTCAAAGAAAAGCAGCCACACAAATTATGTGGAAATACACTGAGGTTACTGCTTAACACTGTATAGCTTTGCCAATTGTTAAAATTACTTTTTAAAGCTCATTAAGTTCTATGAAGCAGGAAAAAATGACTCCATAGCTGATTTCTCATTCAAAGTCAAAAGGAGATTCTGAAATTAAAGTGCAAATAGAATAGCTCTATTTCTGCATTTTTAGACTGTAAGCAAATCAATGGACCATTTTACTTTAAATTGATAGAAAATATTAATTCCAATATATAATTTTATATATCTTACATATGATTTAACAGAGTCTCAATTTTCTAGATCGCTAAGGGACTGCATTCCCTCTATTATTAAACAATAATAATAAGAACAAAAAAGTAAAGTCCTGCCTATTACTCATAATAGCCAGACCCTACCATTTTACTTCCTTTCCAGAATTTTCCTGGTCATTTTACTCCCTGTTCAGAAATTTCCAAGTATATCACAGTCAGTTACATTTTCATGTTTTGCAAGGACCTTCCAAGAACTAGCACTTCTTATATTTCCAATCTTATCTTCAATCGATATTTTCTGTTCCTTTGCTGAACATAACAAGGATCCTTGTATCAGTCTTACTCTAGAATTACGTGAATTCATCTTAAGATCATTTTGCATAAAAATCCAGAAATCTGAAATAATTTGAGTACAGAACATTACTAACAACATCACATGCTGTATTGTCTCTGCTAGACATATCTCTTACTTGAAACCTTCCACCTAGAAGATGTTCATTCATCCCTTAAGGCTAAATTCAAATATTTACTTCTCAGTAACTCTCCCCAGGATCCTGTACAATTTACTTACAATATCAAAAGGGTGTTGTATTTCATAGTAATTATTTGTTTGTCAAGCTCTCCATTCAACTTTCACCTTCAACGTGACAATGAGAGTTGCTAGGGTTTGACACATTAGAGGAATTCGCTAACCACTGGGTAAATTAATATTAACTGTTACATGCAAGACTCTTTGTCATCTCTCCCTTTCCATTCTCATGGTCACTGCTTTGAAGGACTTTTTCATCTAGTGTACAGGCTACTGCTTGAGTGGCCTGCTAACTGAACAATCTGCCTCCAATAATTCCAGAAATTATTGCTTCTGAGCAAATACAATGATTTTTTGAAGTAACATTATTTTTTCTGATTATAAATTAATATGTATTATTAATTAATGATTAAAGTTTGAGAAATAGCAAAAAATTATCCCACTACTAAGACAAGGTCCCCCCCAAAAGACTATAAACTGATCTCATCTATGAATATAAGCAAACAATCTCTATAAAATACTGATTAACCAAATCAAAGAGGAAATTAAAAAATAGTAATAATAATGCACCATGACTACAGAACATTTATTCTAGGAAGAAACAGATGTTTCAACATTAGGACATCTTTAGTAATAGGAAATAAAGAAAATCAACCTAAACATACAAGGATTCCTTAAGAAGTTGAAGACAGACATATCAATTCCATGGAATACATACCAGTTGGAAGACTGAACGGAAAAATGAAGGAACGACAAAATAATGAATGGAAGGATCTCAAGATCTTCCGTGGAAAAGCAATTCATAATTATGCACAGAGTATGAACTTATCCATATGTATATGAAGATAAATAAATACTTTCTTCTGTAAGCATTCATCCAAGAAGTTAGAAGTGGACATTATTGGAAAGACATATACCAAACTGGTACCAATGGGACATGTAGTGGGAGCAGGGAGATGAGTCCAAAGAAGTGGCCTCTATAGTTTATTTTGTACATGTTATCTGTTTAAATCTCTTACAACATGATGTATTATAAGGTAATAATTACAGAATTTTTAAAGGCTAATTTACAACCCTCCTGAGACAGATATGGCCTACCAACAATTAACAAGATTTGGAGCAATTCCTTCCCAGTCAGCAGTATCCCAGTAATTGTGTTAAGTTCTTGGGCTCTTGGTCAGACTTCCTGGGTTATTTATTTATTTATTTATTTATGCATTTGACAGACAGAGAGAATAAGCAGGGGGAGCAGCAGGCAAAGGGGGAAGCAGGCTCCCCCCATAGCAGGAAGCCCAATGTGGGACTCAATCCCAGGACCCTAAGATCATGACCCGAGCCGAAGGCAGATGCTTAACCGACTGAGCCACACAGGCGCCCCCAGACTTCATGGATTTTAATCCTCCTTTGACTGTTCACTAGATGAGGTAAGATGCAGTTGCTCTATCATTTGAGAAATTAGGCTCGTAAGAGCACGTTACTCACAAGGCTCTTGTGAGGATTAAAAAAGATCTTACCCATGAAGTGCTCAAAACAATTACCTGCAATATAGTAAGTCTTCGCTAAGTTACTGTGGCAGCTCCACAAAGTCTACAAAGTTAGAACCAGAAACTTAAGGTTGAGAAATAAATATACTACTAATCTATATCCTTAGCTTTTTCAAGAGGGAACATTTATTTACATTGGGATAACTGTGCCTTTGATGTAAAACTTAACTGAAAACTCACTTGTTCCAGATCAGATTTGAGAAATAACTTTCACTATAATGAAATTCTTTGAGATCCGTAATGTGCTATCTCACTGCGAGACTACAGGCCTGAAACGTTGTACAACTGTTTGTCATTTTCATGCGTTTATTAAAATTCCCCTCTGCAATTTTTCCCCCTCTGTATTTTTCTATATTTAATATACTTCCTATTATTAAAAAAGTAAAAAGAAATGAACTGATCTTCAATTTCACATATTAAACAAATTAATAAGATCAGAAGCTTAAAAACTGTAGTTATTCTGCTTGTATATTATATTTAATATAAATTTTTATATAAGATAAAAAGTATGGTTATTATAGCATTAACTTATATATAACTTCTATGATAATACTGTCAGAAATAAAAATACAGCATTAGTAACACAAAAATAAACTGCAAAATTTAAGATACTATGTAACATCACTATAGTATTTCCAAAAATACAGGGTAGTTTTAGCATGACCATTCCTCAAAAAAATTTGTCAATCCCCTGGAAATTAATGTGAGATTCCTCACTGCATTTAAGATATACATGGATTAGTTCCTGAAGAATGACTTACAGAACTGATTAGTACAATAAACAGAAATAATTTTCATATGGGATGCCTGGGTGGCACATTCGGTTGAGTGTCTGCCTTCAACTCAGGTCATGATCTCAGGGTCCTGGGGTAGAGCCCCACATCTCACGCCCTGCTCCGCAGGGAGTCTGCTTGTCCCTCTTCCTTTACCCCTCCCGCCCAATTGTGTGCTCACTCTCCTTCTCTCTCTTTCAGATAAATAAGTAAAACCATTTTTTAAAAAGAAAAATTTAGGGGCGCCTGGGTGGCTCAGTGGGTTAAAGCCTCTGCCTTCGGTTCAGGTCATGATCCCGGGGTCCTGGGATCGAGCCCCGCTTTGGGCTCTCTGCTCAACAGGGAGGCTGCTTCCTCCTCTCTTTCTGCCTGCTCCTCTGCCTACTTGTGATCTCTGTCAAATAAATAAACAAAATCTTTTTAAAAAAAGAAAAAGGAAAAAAAATTTAATAGGGCAAAATCTCATTCTGTATTAAATTTTAGTAATATATGTTAGAAAACAGATTTATCTTCTAATCTCACCTAAAACATAAAAGAGAATAATTTTATTCAAATTTAGAAGGGTTTGCAGAGAAGAATCTTGACAAGTATTTATGAAATCTTAAATATTGATAAAATTGGGAAGGGGAGGTCTTGCAAGGAACTCATGACAATGGATAATTAAGTATCACTGTGTCTAAAATAAAGAGAAAGGCTAATGGTTTCCTTTATGTATTTTCATATTTTACTATCTTAAGGTATAGCCAGAAAAAAACAAAGATCACTAACATGAACAGGAGCAATACCGAACTGAGAAATTGCCAGGTTGTTAATATACTGTCATAAGTCTCATAAGTCCTTATCTTTGGGAAAGAGGAGTCTAATTGAAGTCACTACAATCAACAATTCTTTATTGCTTTTTTGAATGTAATATTAATATCCTTCTCCTTTGTTAAGGGAAACCACACAGTCCACAAAAACACTCCAAACGCTCAGAGACAAGGTGATTAAACAGGATCAGCCCTCTACTCAAGCAAGTCTCCGCCATTATGATTCATTTTTAAGAACTTAATTTTCTGTGCTGTCAATTCCCCCTTTTTAATTGTTACAGGATCTCATACATAATGCATAATTTTATGAAAACACATCATACTGCCTTGTGACATAGCAGGAGTTGTCAAGTAAAACGTAATAATCGTTGGCCTCAACCCACCCATTGACAGCAATAAAAAATGAAATACACATACGAACTGGCAAAGAAGGCTTTTATACAGTGGCATTCGAAACTCCCTAGCTAATGGAAACAATACTTGGCTCCTTAGCCACTCTCCTCTCTGTTACAAATCTATCGCTCTTCTGTTTTTAAGGGTTAGATTTATAAATACTGTTATTCACTGAACAAGTCTATGCATTAGCCTATAATCTGCAAATAAGTTCAGGTTGATCATACCATTTAAAAAAGAAAATAGGAAATGCTGTTTTATTTGCTTATATCTAGATATATCTAGGAAAAGAGCAAGTTATAGTTTTAAACACTACAGCCTCCATTTCATTCAGAGCCATATTTTCTAAAGAAAACCCTCCCCAAGAAAAGGCAATTTAAGAAAAATCATACTACCCATGGGCAGCCTTTCTTCTGGTGCCAGCGAAAGGTTGACAAGGGTCACTCCACACAAAACTGGACATGAGTGACATTCAAGGCAAACCAGTTCCAATATAGCTCACTTTCCAGGGAACATTCCACTTTTCCTCCAAGACAGGAAATGTTTTAAGGTCAGAAGAACACAATGCCTATCAAAGTGTTCCATGTATGTTAAAAAGACAGGTAATTTAGGAAGAGTCTCTGACACTTAAAAGGGAATCATGCTTTCATGGTCTCCCCGTCCTCCAATCTGACACGTAATTAACCATCAATACAAAACAATATAATTGAACAGATGTACTAGTCATTAACAGGAATTACCCATTCTCCTATCAAATCAGAATGTACGGAGAGGGCTCTATTTGCAATAGGATTGACTTAATTGCCTGAAAATTCCCCAGAGAAATGTGCAAATGGATCAAGACATCTAACACACACACTCACAGGCGTGTACACACGCCCCACAGCAAACACAAGTGTTCCTTCTAGGATTTGATCCATGCTTTTGTCACTGTTCCATCCATCTTTGCAAATGAGAATTTATGGTGGCTGCAATCAGTACCAGAAGATCAAATAAATAGGTGGAAAAATAAACAAAACTAAATGAAGGGTAAGAGAATTCAGATTTAGCAACAGTTTCATAAAAAGGTTCTATATGGCATTGTTGTTCATAAAAGAGTTGTTCAAAAAAAAATTTTTTAGTAAAAACAGAGCACAGTAAACAAACAAAAATATCCATAAAAGCAGAAAGAAAAACAAAAAACCACACACAAATTAGAAGGAACTGCATCTTCCAGCAATTTACTGCACAACATTTGTTACGTTGCAAGGACGGATTCTCAATTGCTGCAGTTGCAAGGTCTGCTGATTAAATCAGCCTATAGCCATCATTAAGGGGAGTTCAGAAATCCTGAAATGTGCCAGGTGATTCTCCTCACTTCCTTATGCAAGGCAGAGAACCCAGAAAGTTAACACAATTATGTTCTCTGTTCCTTTGACTAACTGCCCTCAAAGGTATGTGTATAGTTATCTGCAGACTGGTGTGACTCAGTTTACCCTTACGAAAATCTCTCTCAACAAAAGCATTTGTAAAGTAGGAAATAAGGCATTTCCATAAAAGGCTAAGGGAGTAGCTGAACTGTACAATTTACAGTTTAGAAGTCACATTCCAGTTTTCTAATCCTCAACAAACTACAGGCATGAAATTGATAGAATATGAGATTTATTCCAAAAACTATTATACTGGATCTGAATTTCTGCAGATAACACAAATGAAAAACTGGCATTCCCTACCAGGGTCAGAGATATACAGAGAGAAAAAAATGAGGAGCAGAAAAGATAGAGGAACACAACTTTCAACCTGAATGCTCCTAGGACACAAACACACACACACACACACACACACACACACACACACACACACGAGAACATTTAGGTTTGCCACTATTCTATCTGCCCTACCCCATTATCCACAGGGTCTGCAGTTATAAAGAAATACCCCTGACTGATACCCTATCACCTAAGTCTTATTTCAGGCCACTAGAGAACACGAAGATACTGGTGGCTGCTTGTATTTCAGAAGCTAGAGGTGACGCTGTCAGGCAACGTTCCTGGGCATTTTCAGTGACACAGATTTCCCTACCACATCATAAAATCTCTCCTATCGAAACTGCAGATGAAAATCCCAGCTATCTGTATCTCAGGAGCAAGGCATAGGGAGGGAAGAGAGTGTGTGGCCCGTTCAAGCCTCTTCCTGGGCAAATGTTCCCAGTGGCCCCAGGTCCATGGCTCCCCTCTCCTCTTCAGACCCCGTATTACATACACCACCTTCCTTCATCAGGTGGAGCTTCCAAACCTTCTTACAATTCTGTCTGTGTTATTCATGTCAGAGAGGTTAACAAGCTTCCCATGTGTAGGCTCTCCTCCAGAAAGATGCAGAGTTTTGTGGCAGTACACACACATAAGTGTATTTAGTGCAGTGGTTAGCAAATATACACTCTGCCCCCCATATATTATTGATTTCCTTGTAGACTGTCTTTAATTGCCTACAGCCCCAAGCAGTGTGTCTATGGGGTCCCTAGGGTGAAAATCAGTTACTGGTGATTGCCTCAGGCTCTCTCGGCTCCAGGAGCAATCTTAATGACTGAAAACACATTGGTTGCCTGTCGGTGCCACAGACCATGTGTCCCTGTGATTCTGTCAGCTAGAGCTCGGGATACAGAAAAGAGGTGTCACAAAAGGATCTTTAGGGCATTGGGCACTCTACCTCTTAAGAAATACATGAAATCTGTGTGTGTGCTGTTTTTTGGTTTTTTGTTTTGTTTTGTTTTGTTTGTTTTGTTTTGTTCCTCAAGAAAGAATTATCTGGCTGGTTTGATACAATTCGAGGTCGGTTAAAAAAAAAAAAAAGTGATTGAATCCCAAACATCAGCAAATTTAGTTTTTAAATTCTTTAAAATAGGGACGCCTGGGTGGCTCAGTTGGTTAAGCGCTGCCTTCGTCTCAGGTCATGATCCCAGCGTCCTGGGATCGAGTCTCACATCGGGCTCCTTGCTCAGCAGTGAGCCTGCTTCTCCCTCTGCCTCTGTCTGCCTGTGCTCGCTCCTGCACTCTCTATCTGATAAATTTAAAAAAAAAAAAAAAAAATCTTAAAAAAAAAATTCTTTAAAATAGGGGCACCTGGGTGGCTCAGTGGGTTAAAGCCTCTGCCTTCGGCTCGGGTCATGATCTCAGGGTCCTGGATTCGAGCCCCACATTGGGCTCCCTGCTCACCAGGGAGCCTGCTTCCCCTCTTCTCTCTCTCTGCCTGCTTGTGATCTCTATCTGTCAAATAAATAAATAAATAAATTCTTTAAAATATATTTTTAAATGACTAGGAGCTTTTAATGGATATTTTTTTCCCTCTTGCTACACGTCTTAAGCAGCTCAGTACGTACCTGTCATTCACACACTACAAATAAAACAAGCATTAATGCACATGACACCACACTTATGGTTCGCCCTATTATTATCATACACAGAAAACAGCTGGGAACTTGACAATACCAGCATTAACACTCATGATCTGCAGTAGATCTGTCCTGGGCTTCCTTCCCTATCACAAGGCTAACGTTCTCTTCAAAGAGAAACAACCAAGACGTGACATGTAACATTTGACTAGGCACTATATATTCTCTTCATAGCTAAGTAAACAATAATCCAAACAGCACATATCTTGTTAATTCAGTAGTGTCAGCAATGGTTAAATTCTTCTCATCTGAAAAGAACAGCTTCATGCTTCTTTTCCAAATATATACCACCATATCTAATTTAGAAGAATTCATGTGGGTTACACTCTTGATTCTATATATGCACGCAATTTCCATATAGTACCTAGCCCAATTAAATTTTTCCTCACAACTAGCCTTCTCAGACACTGACAAGAAAAATATTTGGCTTTCAACACCATTTCAGCTCACTGTTCATGAAACTAAGTTGTACTGAGCAATGTCAAGTTTATACTTATAAGAAAATCGCTAAGGCAATAGAGGAAAACACAAACAAAACCAACACAAGTTTAGAATAGAATGCTAAACAATGAAATGGAGGGTTATTAATTCTCTGCCACTTGAAGATTGTTTCCCACCCTTTGGCACACTGAGATAATTATATACACATGACACTATTATACGTGCTGTTTGCCTACTTCAAAACTGTTCTCTAACGCAAGTATTATTGATTGAAGCTTCTTGTGCATTATGTTAAAGTCACAAGAAATTACCTAATTTGCAGTGGAGCTAATCCATTACTCAAGTTTTGTCAAGGAAATTCTAGATGTATTGTGCAAAATTATTAGGTTCCATTCCTAATAAAAATTGATTCTTTTCTATCAGGGTCATATAGTCAGCTTTAAAAATCTAACACCTCTTCTTTTGCCAAAATCTAATGTTCCAATTATTGATTAAAGCTTCAGAGTTGCTCTGGAAGGTATTAGATTCTCTTTTCCATTTAGATTGGGATTCTTCTATTAGATCAATACATCTGTTGGATTCAGCTCTTCCTATCAGCTTGTCTCAGCGTATAATTTATCTACAGAGTTGGTAGGGTCAGAAAGACTCTGAGGTGGTTTGGGGAAACTGTCAAGAATGAAGGCTGAAAAATCCAATAAAGATTATAAGAGAGGAAACAGTTTTGCTTTATGTCCATAACATGAAACACTTGTCTCCTTCCTCCCAGACAGAAGCATACCTCCTTACCTTTCCCTGCCTAAAGGAGGGATTTCCTAACCCATTGGTTTGTACCTGAAATACTGATCTGCCTGTGCAGAAGTCACTGTGGCATAAAGGGCAAAGATACTTGAAGAGAAAAGATCTGCCTCTCTCTCTCTCTCTGTTTTGCACTTTCTGTATTTTTCCAAAGAATTATCAGACCTCAGACTGTATTAGTAATGTTCTCCAACTTCTTCCAGTCTGAGAACTTGGATGGAGGAAAAAAGACCAATTGCCTTTGTGGACCTAGCTTTCTCGTTCTCTTTTGGTCTTGCTTTAGCTCTTATTGTTTCTACAAATATAGGAGCATTCTGGGCCCAAATTTCAGATTCACAAGACATTAATTACAGCTAAGCCATCAGCTCCAAAGCACTGCATTAGGCTATCAATCACCTAGGAAACCTCTATGATAGTATTTCATTCCCTGAATTATATATATGTATATACTCTTCTGAAAAAAAAATCCAAAAACAAGAGCAGTGTTTGGCAGGAATTCATGCATTTCTAGATCTTTCTTTTAATAACACCAAATTACACCAAAATGCTTTCTTACAATCTCCAGAAAGATCAGCTCTGCTAACTACCTGATGAGAAATAGGATTGGTCTTACCTTATGCCATTAAATACTACAACCATAACTACTAGAAAGACATGTCAAGTTGGATTCACGTAAGATCAAAGAAAATCATTAAGATGCATAAATGACATTAAACACAAAACAAAAGGCCATCAGTACATTTAACTCAGACTCTCTCTCAAATATGTGTCATCTAAATATATTACATTTAGACGTGATCTTCTTACGTGGAAGTTCAAGATTCAGTGTCAGAACAACTGGGATTTCCTATCACATACAGCCATTAAGATCCTAGTCAGGAGAATCAGGCTCCCTGAATCTTTCTTTTCTCACCTATAGGATGAAGCTATTTAGCAATCTCTTTCCCTTTCAGATATTGTGAGAATTAAATAAAATAACAGATTAAAAGGACATAAGAGTATTTGGTACACAAGTGCTCAATGAATAGCAGTGATTATAACTGGATTAAACATTATGAGTTATGACAAGCTCAGCTTCTTGAGCTGGATTTTATTTTCATTTCTTTTAATTGACAGAAGAAACATCTTTCAGGTAAGCCATACTCTGCTTTCTCTATGATTTTCACTTCATTAGCCCTAAATTTCTGATGCTTTCATATCTAATTCTGTCATGAATTCTTTGGGTTTGATAAAAATATCAAATTATTATTCTTCCTAAAATATGATTCCTTGCTACTTTAGCATCCTAGTCAGTCTCCTTGAAAGTAATTTATCAATAAACTTATCACATAAAATCCTGACTCTGAGACCTGAAGCCAACATGCAAGTTGTCATCTGACCAGGGCAGAGTTCTGGGTCTCATTAGGGATGGACGGTTTTGCTTATAGTCAACTTGCTACTGTTGCTGAAGGGGCGTGTGTGTGGGTGTGTGTGGGTGTGTGTGCGCGCGCGTGTGTCTGTGTCTATGCTATACTCAGGAGCTATGTCCAACCTGTTCCCAACTCTGTACTATAGACTTTAACCAAAACCTAAAGAGTTTATATTTTTTCCTGTTAAACCGTATTTTTCTTGGGACGCCTAGGTGGCTAAGTTGGTTAAGCAGCTGTCTTTAGCTCAGGTCATGATCTCAGCATCCTGGGATCGAGTCCCACATCGGGCTCCTTGCTCAGCAGGGAGCCTGCTTCTCCCTCTGCCTCTGCCTGCCTCTCTGTCTGCCTGTGCTCACTCTCTCTCTAACAAATAAATAAATAAAATCGTAAAAAAAAAAAAAAAAAAAACTGGGGACGCCTTGGTGGCTCAGTTGGTTAAGCAGCTGCCTTCGGCTCAGGTCATGATCCCAGCATCCTGGGATCGAGTCCCACATCGGGCTCCTTGCTCAACAGGGAGCCTGCTTCTCCCTCTGCCTCTGCCTGCCACTCTGTCTGCCTGTGCTCGTTCGCTCTCTCTCCCTCTCTCTCTGACAAATAAATAAGCAAAATCTTTAAAAAAATTTAAAAAAAAAACTGTATTTTTCTTAAAATCGGGATGAGGGAGGGGACTGGAAAAGGACATGGTACTTTCTTGTGTGTGTGTCTGTGTGTGTGAGACCTGGACCATTTACCTTTTATTCAAAGTTTCTCAGTGTCTTTCCCTCACCACTTGCATAATAAATTAAATGTTTTTAAAATTACATATTTGCTGATCTAGCCCCTTGTCCTCTGAATAATGAATTTCAGAGCATGGGTCAAAAGAATTCATGGGCGGGGCACCTGGGTGGCTCAGTGGGTTAAAGCCTCTGCCTTCGGCTCCAGTCATGATCCCGGGGTCCTGGGATCGAGCCCCGAATTGGGCTTTCTGCTCAGTGGGGAGCCTACTTCCTCCTCTCTCTCTACCTGCCTCTCTGCCTACTTGTGATCTCTGTCAAATAAATAAATAAAATCTTTAAAAAAAATAATTCATGTAAGGATAATTTGTAAGACTTTTTTTTTCTCATAAAGCTATTAGATATTTACTTTTCCCTAGAAAAACATTTCAAAGACAACTTTCATAAATAATAGAAGCACTACCATTTTTAACCATTTAAAATCTGTAAAGTACCTACACAAATACAAACACTCATGATTACCCACACAATAACTGTATGCACTTATAAAAACAATTACATACATCTAATTTATTTACATCTACATAAAATGCTTTGAAAATAGCATTGGGGGTGGTGTCTGAGTGGCTCAGTTGGTTAACTGTCTAAGTATTGATCTCAGCTCAGGTTTTGATCTCTTTACAAAAAAATAACAGCATTTAGGAAAACTTATGTGTGTATGTAAATATGTGTACTGTCCTCTAACACGTTCAAATATTTTTGAGTACTTGGAAAATTTGTAAAATTTCAAACTTAATATACCCCCTGAATCACTCATTACCTGTTTAAAAATATAAAAATAAAAATAATACATGGTATGGAAAGTTCTGAAATGAAAAGTAAAAGCTTTATCTCATTCCATGCCTAGTTCTATTTCACAAAGGTACAACCAATTTTTCCAGTTTTTCTTTACATTTCTGGTTTTGGCCATGTTCGTTCTTGAAATAATCTGTTTTCACCTTCATTTCTTGATTCTTCAGATGTAAAAAGGACCTACTTACTCCTATGAAATCTATGGAAATTAACTCCCATGTACTACTTCCCTAACTTCCCCCATATCCCCATCTGTCTTTCTCCTTCTCCCAACTTTTCTTAGTTATAATTATTTTTAATTTTCTATTATTTTCATCCTTAAACTGAGATAGTATCTTAAGCATCTACTGGACTATCCATAGGTTTCAGACAGTATTTCTTACTCATTAAGTATGAAAAGTAAAAAAAAAATTACGTCTTGCCACATCTCTTCACCACCTTCCCTCCCTCATTACCCAGCTTCCTCCCATTACAGCATGACTCTTAAATCATCAATGTTTATTATATTTACATTCTGTTCTAACTATAATTGTCTTCCATTGCATTAGCCAAGAAGCAGAAAGTTTCTGTTTGGCATTAAAACATTGTTCATTTCAAATCTCACATTCTTCTCACCTCCAGAGACGATAAAATGTAAATAGAAAAACTAGTGTTATGCCTGACTGGAAAGGTAAAAAGAAGTGAAATAAGTCTACGAAAACTCCAGCTTGTGCTTTCAGATAATTCATAACATCAACTTTGTGTCAATACTTCCTTTATATCAACATCCATAAATAAAGAAAATATCTTAAGATTATTTGTTTTGAAGATAAGTTTAGAAAATTGATCATTTGGTTGTTCATGTTTTGGAGTAATCCAGAACTATTATGTAAAGAAAAGCTCACTGTAACTCTAGATACCCTCTTAGAACACATTTTTACAGAGAGTTAGGTGATGGGGGTGGGGGAAGGCGGGTAAATTCTCCATTTAATAAGCATTTTGATCAGATAAACTGCATTTTCACCAAACTTTCTAACCTACCAACTACTCGTCCCTGCCAGTGTAGTATATAAATATGTCTCCAAGAAGCAACAAAGATCATCTAGACTCCAGGGTCCTATGAGAACACATTCTCAAATTATTGGTGGCTGTTTTTATCATTAGCCTAATGAAGTAAAATGATATTTACGGAAGACTATTTAAAAATATTCCCCTGGAGTCTAGATCGTATTTGTCGATCAAAGCTATGTTGTTCTTGGATCACATCATCTTAAAACCCCGTAAAATTACTTTTCCTAAGTTTGATTTTGCTATGAATCCCTCAGCTATAATGTAGAGAAGTTTACGAAATCCAGTCTTACAGATATTAATCCTTCAACAACTCATATATGGAAACCCATGGACGAATTTCTTTCAGATCTAAGTACCAGAAAAGGGATTTGAGCTCCCCTGTAAAATGAGTACACTACTTCTATATATAAATTTTATAACAGATTTACTTCCCTTCTTACTTCAGCCTCTAGGAGACTCAAGAACAAAATCCGCAGGCCAATTTTTTAAAACTATGGAATACCCTGTGGTTTATATATTTGGATTTAAACTACACTACCATCTTATTTACATTTACCCTTTTCCTGTCTTTAACTCTGTATTATTTTTATATTCTACTACGTTATGTCCTTATAAGTGTATAAACAAAAAAAAAATTCACAGAAGTACAGTTTTTCTTAACAGACTTGTTTTGCCCATATTATAGATGAGACTCTTTTTAAAACCATACATCCAGAAAATAAATGAAGCATCCTAACTTGAAGAATAAATCCTCAATAAAGACAGTTTGAACCCCAAAGTAACAAAGTTCAAGTTGAAGCTAGGTTATATCCACACAGAGTCCTAGTGAGAAAGCAGACTTGCATGATAAATAATCATGCACAGCAATTCTTTTAAGAATTCAAGGAAATCTCCTGATTTCCTGAGAAGCCTGAGTTTGGTCCTTCACCTCGAAAATTCAGTAGAATTCAAGTGAAAAGAAAACAGAAGCAATCAGTCCTTACATGGCTTCTCATCTTGGAGTTGTCCTCTGTCAAGTGGGTGATTTAGACCCTAAAGTGTTCTTTTGTCTTTTTTGTCTAAAGTCATTCCCAGATTAGTTTGTGACTTGCTTGAACATGTTTCCCAGCAGTGATCCTGGGCTCTCCCATTCACTTCTGACCCCCACCTGCTCTTTTCAAGTGTTGCACCAAGAGTGGCGAAGGCCTCAACAGAGGCGTGCTGGCCCATTCACAGAGACTATTCAGAGAACTGCCAGGGGAGGGGCAGTGGGCGGGATGGAGGCCCTCCAGAGAAGAAAGGAGAGTGACCTCTTAAATCAGAAAATGACCTTCTATTTGTCATTGGTTGTCTAAGTAAGTGTAAGAGGACCACCTCCTCCATAATACGCTTTGTGATACCGTAAACGTTACAAGGCCTAAAATGGTGCTTCTGAAAAGATTGGATAAATTATTGGTATTTAAGACTAATCAAGTGACATGTTTAGATATACAGAAAGAGTATAAAATCTATTATTAAATGACTGGAATTCACAAATATTTACTCTTTGTTCTAAAAGCAACGCAGAAATGTATTTGGAGACATTTCCGCATGAAAATATACAACGGTGGCAAGAGATGTGCAGACGGCGGGAGTTTGGTTTGGGAGTCAATGGTTCAATTGGGAAGTTTGGTTTGAGAGTCAGTGGTTCAATTGCTTCTATTGACTGGGATTCCATGGTCTGGGATTCACTTGTTCAACTGCTTCTACTGAAAGAGCGCTGTGATTCTTCTAAACTATCCGTTCCACAATAGAAGAAGGACTCACACTGATATTTTTTCTAGTAATGGAAAAGTCAGCAGAAGTTTTAAAATCAACCACCAGGGATATTTACACATTTGCCATTTTGAATGTAGCCTTGAACAGAAAACAGATCATTATTCATGTTGGGTATTTCTCTCCACTAGACGAGTTTGCAGAACTTGTGTTTCAACTTCTTCTACTAAGATTCTGGGCCACTGATCTATTCCAAAAGAGAACAATTATCCCTGGGCTACACTCGTCCATCCCAAGGATGTTTGTAGGCAAGACTGCCGGCCATACCACTGCCACTCTGAACCAGAAACGATTCGTCATTCAATTATTCATAAGCAGCCCTTGTCTGGAAGAGAAAACACTAAGGAGAAATAGAGCAGCAAATATACAGACTGAGAAGAAAGAGGATTTTTAATAGTTATGACGGAAAGGGGCATCACAGAAGAATGATGATATCTGAACTGGGGAGAGAGACAATGAACTCAGAAAGTCTGATAAAAATTGACAGCATCCTCGGTCTCTGTAGATACAAAATAAATTAGTAGCAAACAGGTCTTAAAAGTTCAGTGCAGGGACGCCTGGGTGGCTCAGTTGGTTAAGCAGCTGCCTTCGGCTCAGGTCATGATCCCGGGCGTCCTGGGATCGAGTCCCACATCGGGCTCCTTGCTCAGCAGGGAGCCTGCTTCTCCCTCTGCCTCTGCCTGCCTCTCTGTCTGCCTGTGCTCGCTCCTGCTCTCTCTCTGACAAATAAATAAATTAAAAAAAAAAAAAAAAAAAGGGCGCCTGGGTGGCTCAGTTGGTTAAGCAACTGCCTTCGGCTCAGGTCGCGATCCTGGAGTCCTGGGATCGAGTCCCACATCAGGCTCCCAGCTCCATGGGGAGTCTGCTTCTCCCTCTGACCTCCCCTCTCATGCTGTCTCACTCTGTCTCTCTCTCTCTCCAATAAATAAATAAAATCTTTAAAAAAAAAAAAAAGTTCAGTGCAATGCAGAATGAGCTGAGGCTCTCAGAGCAGGAACAAGCATGGTATCTATATCTTTTCTTTTTTGTTAAGATTTTATTTATTTGACAGAGAGAGAGAGACTGCAAGAGAAGGAATACAAGAAGGGGGAGTGGGAGAGGGAGAAGCAGGTTCCCTGCTGAGCTGGGAGCCCAATGCGGGGCTTGATCCCAGGATCCTGGGATCATGACCTGAGCAGAAGGCAGACGCGTAATGACTGAGCCACCCAGGCGCCCCATAGTACATATTTCCATCATGTTGTGTCTGTACCTGAGCTCTGCTCTCCCTGGACCCATCTCCACAGGAGCTTTATCTCTTGGCCTAAATCCATCTATTTTGAATTAATTAGCTCTATTTGATATTAATGCTTATTGACTAATATGCACATGCTAGATTCCTATCTTACTCAAAGTTCTTTTCATACAAATTAAAATTACTGACACTGCTATCAATAAATAACTTATATAGTACCTCTTTATACTAAGGCATGCAGATGACCAAAATTTTACATATTTGAAAAGCCAAATGATTTAAAAAAAAAAAAAAAAAAACTAAATAAGCCAAAGCAGCTTCTGGAAAAATCTGCAAGTCTGTATGAAGTGTATATCCATTAAATGCAGCCAAATGAGTGCTGAAAATACAAAGTGGTGAAATACTACAGAAAAACCAGCTCCTTGTCAGTCATACATCTAAAACTCTCATTTATCAAGGTTCATGTGACAAAAACACCAGAAAACTAATGTAGCAATTGAAAAAGCTCCATGGGGTTTTAAACTTTTACTTAATTTCAATGCTATGAATTGAATTATGTCCATCCCGCCCCGCCCAAATCAGTATGTTGAAGCCCTTCTCCCTGATGTGACTTATCACACGGTAAGGTTGGAGGGAGATAAATGAACTCACGTGAGTGCATCAGGGTGCAGTCTTCATGGCGGAATTAGTGGCTTTATAAAACAAAGGTAAAATGCTCTCTCTCCAGCAGGTGAGGGCACAGTAAAATGGTGGGAACCCACAAACCGGGAAGAGGATTCTCACCTGGAACCAAATCACCAAGCACCTTAATCTTGAACTCCTTAGCATCTACAACTGTGAAATATAAATATCTATTATTTAAACACGTGATATGTTACCGTGTTTTGTTAGAACAGCCCAAGCAGACTAATACAATTCACTGTAAAATATTTTGAAATTAAAATAGATCAGGGGAGCCTGGGTGGCCTTCCGCTCAGGTCATGATCCCAGGCTCCTGGGATCGAGCCCCGCATTGGGCTCTCTGCTCGGTGGGGAGCCTCCTTCCCCCTCTCTGTCTGCCTCTCTCTCTGCCTACTTGTGATCTCTGTCTGTCAAATAAATAAATAAAATATTTTTTAAAAAATAAAATAAAATAGATCATTGATAGTAAAATGCGTTTAAAAAAACAAAGAAAAGAGAGAAAAAGAAAAAGAATACTCTGGAAAAAATTTATGTTTTACAATACAAAATGAACATTGCATTAAGAGGCTAAAGATAAAAGAATGTAAAGCTTGTCTGCCTGATATATAAGTAACAAAAATAACTGGTTGAGGAAGAGCTACTTTTCATATAATTTGAAGTCAGAAGAAGTTAGGGCAGAAATCAACGGAAAGTATATTTCACTGCTGAAAATAGCAAAGATGGAGTTGTTTTTAACGGAGCGTTTATGCAAGACACAAGGGAAAAGGGGGGATGACGTAAGAATCGATTAATGCGTGTAGATGGAACATAAATCCCATTAATGTACTGAGAGGCCCCCAACCCGTTAGCCCCTACTGAAATACTGGGCACACTGCAAATCCTCTCACTGCAACATCTCCTAAGGAACTTCACCATGTCACAAGACCACGGACTTTAGGATTTTCTGCCTTCCCTCTGGACAGCAAGCTGCCGGAGGAAGAGGAGCACATCTTGTTTTGCTTGTGCTTTGCTTATCCTTCTCTTTCCAGCCCTGCTACTGACTACCCAAAAAGGCTGGAGACCTCTGGATCCCATTTGTGAAATAAGAAAAATACTTCAAATTGGAATGGGTCATAAGTTACTGTGGAAGGAATCAGTGGATCTTTAGGGAAGGGGGGTCCTTTATAGATATTTCTACCCTCCACCCCTCATGTCTACAAATGTCTCTCATTGATGCCCATGATGAATAAATGAGCACGAAAGTCTGGTGGTTGAGTAGAGTTGGAAATCGTTCTGTTTTAACTCATCTGGTACAGGTGGGTTAAATGGGCTTTACAAACTGACTTGGGAACCTGTTGTTTTTTTATGATACATCATTTGTTTTTCAAAGAATTCAACTTGTAAATACACTTTTGGAACACTACAGCAAAATACCACCTATGCTGGATATACTTTTTGACATTTTTTTTTTTAAGAGCTTTTATTTATTTATTTGAGAGAGAGAGCAGAGCAAGAGAGAGCACAAACTGGGGGGAGGGGCAAAAAGAGGGGGAGAAGTAGGCTCCCCGCTGAGCAGGAAGCCTGCCACAGGGCTCACAGGGCTCCATCTCAGGACCCTGGGATCATGACCTGAGCCAGAGTCAGACATATAACCATTTAACCACCTGAGCCACCCAGGTGCCCCTTATTTGTGGTTTTTAATTATATAACATTAATTACACCCTGGCATTAATATTTAGATTTAGAGTTGTTAAGAACTCTTAGAAACACCCAAGCTAGAATATTTCCAGGTAATTTCAAAATATTTTTGGTTCACGGAATCACTATGCCTTCTTGGAATCTTCTGCAAAGTCCCCTAGAGACCACCAGCTACCATTAAGTAAGTGGCAGCTTCTGCCTATTCAAATAGCAATAACCACTGCAATAAGCACACTCAGCAAGAAAAGAAGGAAAAAAAAAAAAACGGTAGTATTGAATACCCTTCCATTTTAATCAACCAGATTCCCAATTCTTATTTTGTACTGCATTCTCCTGGGATGATTTTATATCAAATGTAATTGCACATCATTAGAAAGTGCAAAATATACAATACATTAGAGATACATTTGCACATGTGATTGAGGAAGGAAATTAGCTCCTGTTTCAAATTACATTTTAACATAATCATAACCTTTTGAAGCCAAGGGAGAAACAGCAGAAATACACACGCAAGTATGAAGAGCAAGGTAAAATATAGTCCCACACCACTTAAAAACTCTATATGCAAAAGTACCTAAGCCATTGTTAATCGTTTCATTGTAAAAATATACTGCGATAATTGAAAATTGTTACATCTCAAGCAATTAGGTTAGCAACCTCTACATACATACGTACACACACACACACAGTTAATGCATACAGTATAAAATAGTGACCATTTAAATATATATCATGTGGTTAAAGAATAGTTGTGACAGTTTAATTATTAATTATTGCACTTAAGATAGCTGTTTGGAAAAAAACCCATCTCCAATGGCCATATGTCCTTTATAAATCATTAAATGCCTTTACTATGATGGTGAGTGAAGTAATCCATACTCACAATCCTCCCCAGGTTTAGTTTTTCCATAAACAACCATTAGAAATAGTACTAATGAAGACATAAATATTTGTGAAATAGCTTAGGAATAATTGTAGTCATCTTACCCTGCAAAATTTAAAGCATTCTTTGCTGCTATTCTAATCCCCACTCCCCCCTCCCGCCCCATGTTAAAAAGGGCATTTTCTTTATTATTCTTCTCTATGTGAAACTGAAGAACACTGCTGGATCAGTGAAGCTCAAATGTGAGTCAAAAACATACAATTTCAAGCAATATTGTTAGCTTATTCTGTACTGCCAAATTTAATGTTTCTTCAAATTCATAAATGTTTTATCACGCTTCAAAGTGCCAAGGGTGGCAAATTTTATTTATGAAATTATAATAAATGGTTATGATGATCCAACAATGAAAGCTACCAAGGAAATACCAGGTTTCACTCTCCTAAATGGCCCCTTAATTCTCCAAGGTACACAGATGACCAGGAGGAATCACAAATAAAAAACTACCTTTCCTACAGGATTTCAGACATTGTCAATTTCAAAGTATCTGAGACCATAGCAGTAGCCATTTTGTCACTTCCTTAGCCATTTGCAAATGTGAAGTAGCAAAGAAAACTAAAATACATTAGAAAAGCATAAGTTGTTCACATTCAAAGCGAAGGTTCCTGGGTTCAAGTTAAATCAGAGCGGATCTCTTCATCTCTAGATCTGATTTTCCATTGGCAGAGAAAGAAGTATATGAAAACAGGAAGTACTGACTTTCCCCTTATAAATTCACTTTTCTTCCATGAATTAGCAAATATTCTACAAATTTCATTATATTTGATAATCAAAGGAGAAGGCTATGGTTTTATGTTGGCTTCCTTTACTAATGGTGAAAGGGAAAAGTTACTGGCTAGAGAACAGATTAGAAAATAAATTCCAGGGAGGCCTGGGTGGCTCAGTTGGTTAAGCAGCTGCCTTTGGCTCAGGTCATGATCCCAGCATCCTGGGATCGAGTTCCACATCAGGCTCCTTGCTCGGCAGGGAGCCTGCTTCTCCCTCTGCCTCTGCTTGCCACTCTGTCTGCCTGTGCTTGCTTGTTCTCTCTCCCTCTCTCTCTGTCAAATAAATAAATAAAATCTTTTAAAAAAAAAAAGAAAGAAAAGAAAAAGAAAATAAATTCTAGATGTTCTAACCACCAGTACACTCTTCCGAGAACAAAATGTACAAAACTGTGAGAATATACTCAAGTTGGCTGTTCATTTTTAAAGAGTGTTCTTCACAATACATATGATCCACAAAAGTCAGGGCATCTATGCTATGAGCAGCTCTAGGGTACACAAGAGAACAGCAGCAGGATATCCACTGGGAAGCAAAAAACATTCAGCAGAATTCAGGGGCATCAAAGACCACCAAACTTGAGGCTTACTTGCTTCTCCAGGGTGGCATTTTCTCAGGAAAAGAAAAAGCAAAAGAAAGCCTTGCTTGAAATTAGTGTGAGTTTCTCTATAGTTTCACCTCTCACAGACAAGATGAGAATACATAAATTTACTCTAAGGATAGTATGTTCATGATCTCGCCTCAAGAACTGACAATCAAAACTTTGTTTTCCAGAAAAAGTTAAAAGAAATTACACAATTGAAAAAAAAAAAATAAGGTCAATCAGACAATAAGGATGGAAGATCATTTTTAAATCGCTAGACTATTTTCTTCTACAGAATGAGACAGTGATCATTTTGGCTGTCATTTGTACCCCCAAACACTTTTTTTTTAAGATTTTTTTTTTATTTGACAGAGAGAGAGATCACAAGTAGGCAGAGAGGCAGGGAGAGAGGGGGAAGCAGACTCCCTGCTGAGCAGAGATCCCAATGCAGGGCTCCATCCCAGATCCTGAGACCATGACCTGAGCCGAAGGCAGAGGCTTAACCCACCGAGCCACCCAGGCACCCCTGTACCTCCAAAGATTTTAATGCACACTAGAGATCTGAATACTCACAATGGGTATATCTGACAAACAAGCGAATTCTAAATTTTACTAATATATTATATATACTCTGATTTTTTCAAAAGATTTCCTGGTCCTTTACTTCATCTCCATTTTTTAAATATGCAGTCTATTAATAAAGTTGCATTTACGTGCATGATAATATAAGACATTATCTCTACTAGAATAATCTCCTAGTCTCCCTACACCACAGGATTTTTGAAGATTTATTTGAGAGACTGCATATGCATGTACAAGCAGGGGTAAGGGCAGACAGAGAGGGAGAGAGGGAAACTCAAGCAGGCTCCATGCTAAGGAGCCCCTCACAGAGCGTGATCCCAGGACCCTGAGATCATGACCTGAGCCGAAATCAAGAGTCCAACACTTAACCAACTGAACCACCCAGGCACCCGTGCCCCACAGCCTTCTAATGACGTAGCTGGCTCACTTTGCTGATAGTTGAGTTTGATGCCTCATTCTCACATGACATGACCAAAGAAATTCTCAACCTTGGTTACCCAGCTTTAAAATGCAGATAGTGGGGTGCCTGGGTGGCTCAGTGGATTAAAGCCTCTGCCTTCAGCTCAGGTCATGATCTCGGGGTCCTGGGATCAAGCCCCGCATCGGGCTCTCTGCTCAGCAGGGAGCCTGCTTCCCCCTCCCACCTGCCCGTGGCCTGCCTCTCTGCCTACTTGTGATCTCTGTCTGTCAAATAAATAAAAATCTTCAAAAATAAATAAAATAAAATACAGATAGTGATACCTAACCTACTGGGTTGTTAGGACAATCACATCAACTAGTGTATGTAAAAATAAGCAATCAGATAACTTAAATATATCTCACATGCTATTCTGTGTTGTTATTTAAGTTTAAAAAGATGTACATGCATCAGGGTCTCAGAGGAGAATATGGCGTAGCGGAAATTTCTCTAGGACTTTAAGGGGTCAGGACAAAACAAGCAAAATCAAGATGAACTAGCATTCCAGAAATCTGGAAAGGTTTACAGAAAAGGCAATACAGGTATGGCTCATTTCAATGGCCATCCCTAGAACATTCTAATATAGTCAAAGTCAGTAAAAGAATCTGTAGGAGAAAAGACTGGAGAGAGCAATTCTTCTCTTAGGTCTTGACCTACCTTTAACAGAAAGCAGGGTCATTGGCCCTTACCTATGTGCTAACCTTCATATTCTCTTGGAGGAAAAGAAAAGCCTTTTGGGAGAGTTGAAGATTCATTCTCCCAGATTTCAAGCAGTTGTATGAACCAAGAGTTGAAATACAGTGGAAGCCTGACATACTCTTTAGCATTCCTTAAATCAGGTCTTAAGGACTACATCATCAACAAGAAATAGCCAGCTAGCAAAGAATGAACAGCAAAGATGGAAAGCTACTTCTTAAAAAAAAGATTTATTCAGCAATTGCTGTGAATGTATACAGTTCCAGAAAACTGGGAAGCCTGACCCCCTCCTCCCCTCCACAAAGGACTTGAAAGACATCTTTTTTTTCCCTTGAGGTGCTTACCATGGGTTATAGGACAGCACCTCCACCCCCCACACACAAACATAAGTAAGTACAAAATTATGTATCCAGTATAGAAAATGTTACTGAATAAAGTAACAGAGTTATAACACTGTAATATATTTTGTAATGCTTAGCACAGCAACTGTATGATTTTGAAAGAAGTAGTCTTTTGTTTTTTAAAGATTTTATTTATTTATTTATTTGACAGAGAGAGAGAGGGATCACAAGTAGGCAGAGAGGCAGGCAGAGAGAGAGGAAGAAGCAGGCTCCCTGCTGAGCAGAGCCCGATGCAGGGGCTTGATCCCAGGACCCTGAGATCATGACCTGAGCTGAAGGCAGAGGCTTAACCCACTGAGCCACCCAGGTGCCCCTGAAAGAAGTATTCTTTTACATAATGCAGTGACTCTGTTTACTAAGAGCAGTTTTATTTAAAATTGATGCTGTCCTGACATTCACTTTTTTTTTCCCATGAAGAAGATGTAAATGGACTTCTTTCTAAGGTACATAGCATAGAAAAGCAGGGGGAAAAAAAACAAAAACTGCCAAAAAGCTGTACTTCTAAGCAAGACAACTGGCTTATTGACAAATGTCTCCATCAATATCTTACCATCTGCTGTTTGCACTGTACTTGTCAATATTGAGCATCACTCACAGTTCATATGACCATATAAAATCTCAGAAAGCACAGAGCACCAAGGTAAAAAAAAAAAAAGCAAAGATTGTTTTAGAATGTGACAACACATTCACCACGCAAGGATATAATTAGATTATTAGGTAGTGTGCATGCTTTATGTGTCAGGAGGAAATTCCTCATAATATCTAACAGTGGATTGAACAGGACGGGCAAATTATGCAGTGCAATCTCTCCTTCTCCCTCTGACTCACCTGACTTTTTACCCACTCATCCAATTCTGAAGCCTCAGATTATCCAGAGTAACCTGCAAATTCAAATCCCACTGAAATTTTCATTATCGATATCAAAAAGAAAAACCAGTATTACGGGGCAAGCCAAGAGCACATACAGCACAAAAATATTATATCTCTGAGGGGGGTGGGGGGGCAGGGGTGTTGGGAGAGGGTGGTGGGGTTACATTATATGCTTAAATAAAAAATATTAAAAAATAGCCCAGAGATAAACTCACACCTATATGGTCAATTAGTTTACAACTAAGGTAACAAGAAAAAATATATATATATATTGTATCTCACTTTTACGTGCCTTAACTGTGGTCACATAATAGACTATTTTTCCTTAAGTTCTGCTTCTTTGCACAGATGCAAACTGAACAGAAAGCAGGAGTTGTCTGCAGAGATAAAGTTGGGGGTCCCATATAGTGGGACTTAAAGAGGGCCGGAAAAATTAACTTTCTTCCCACCTGCAATCAGTCATTCCTTGTTTTATATAAACTTTTTCTTTCCTGAAATGTTGTTTTATTTTAAAATACTCTTGTGAGGGGACGCCTGGGTGGCTCAGTTGGTTAAGCAGCTGCCTTTGGCTCAGGTCATGATCCCAGGGTCCTGGGATCGAGTCCCACATTGGGCTACTTGCTCAGCAGTGAGTCTGCTTCTCCCTCTGCCTCTGCCTGCCACTCTGTCTGCCTGTGCTCGCTCCTGGGCTCTCTCTCTCTCTGACAAATAAATAAATAAATAAATCTTTAAAAAAATAAAATACTCTTGTGAGGGCTGCCATGCTAAATCACTATCGGTTTAAAAAGAATGAATTTATTATGATGATTGAGAGAATAGATAAAACAATACATGAACAAGGGGTGCCTGGGTGGCTCAGTGGGTTAAGCCTCTGCCTTCGGCTCAGGTCACGATCTCAGGATCTTGGGATGGAGCTCCGCATCAGGCTCTCTGCTCACCAGATAATTGGCTTCCCCCCACCCCCGGCCCTCTCTGCCTGCCTCTCTGCCTACTTGTGATCTCTCAAAAATACATTAACAGGGATGCCTGGGTGGCTCAGTTGGTTAAGCAGCTGCCTTCGGCTCAGGTCATGATATCAGCGTCCTGGGATCGAGTCCCACATCGGGCTCCTTGCTCAGCAGGGAGCCTGCTTCTCCCTCTACCTCTGCCTACCACTCTGTCTGCCTGTGTTCTCTCTCTCTAACAAATAAATAAATAAAAATCTTTTAAAAAAATACATTAACAATAACCACGTCAAGTAAAAAGGGAATAACTGTATCCCATCTCATGTCAATGGAAAAATTCTAATTATAAATGTTTTCCCTTGGAATTAAATATTCAAGTGCCTCTGTAAGTCATTAGAAAACAGCAAAGACAAGAAAAAAATATATTAGCCCTTTAACTTGAAAGATAATTCCTCCTTTCTTAGTAATATTCTGGGAGTGATATCAATTTGATATTATTAACATCATGAGTTTTATAAATAGGAGTTATAAGTAATCGGTCTTCCAGCTCATTCCTGAAAGATTCAATATGATAAAATTTCGCACCTACACACAGAAAGAAAGAAAGGAAGGAAGGAAGAAAGAGGTAATATCACTTGAATGACCTTCAAACAGCATGTAAAATTTTTATCTATATACAGACACGTACTATTTTAATGAAGTGATGGAAATGAAGGTCATCTTGAAAAAGGGAAATGCTGAATCCTTCCACAAAGAACAAATGCTAACCATGTTCTTGAATACAAAGAATATATAATCCGTGCAAAAGGCTACACAGATGTGCTGAAGTTACACCATGCTCAAATAAGAGTACTGAATCCGTATCAACAAAAATACAAACAAATAAAAAGAGGAGCTAATAAAATACACATTTAAATTACTGAGTGAGATTAAGAAAAATATTTAGTCCTTTTGGTGTTTCATTCTAATGTAATGGCAAAAAAAAAAAGATGTACTTTCTGCACATCCTTAAATTATTTTAATGTAATCAAAACTAAGACTTGAAAAAAATTCTCCAACAAGTAAAATCCATTTGTGAGAATATCTGCCAGGGACTACAGTCTCTTGGGAATAAACACTAAATGCCACATTGTATGGATACTAAAGCTTTCATCTGTGTTTTCATGATATAGAGGAAGACAAAAAAAATAATAATAACCATAAAGAAATATTTATTCTTGATATTCCAAACTGCAAAATCAAACACAGTTGCAAAATACATAGGCATTTGAGTTACTTATATGTGTACATATATATAATTTATATACAATTTTTTATTTTTAGGTAGATATCTTATAGATCCCTAATGAAACATCAATGAGAAAACAACCCTTTATTGAAATAAGAACTGGGGGAAAACAGAAGGTTCAAGTGAAAAGAACTGAAAAAAACTGCCAAGTTCAAGGGTGAAAAATAAATTTACTGAACCTTTGGTACATGCCAAATATGCAATGAAAGGAATAAAAGATATGCAAGTATTACTTTCCAATAATACAGAAGAAAAATTTAATAAAATTTCATTAAAATTAAGGACATCAATAGGGATGAGAATAAGGTGGAATAAGACCCAAAGGAGGGTCTGATTAACTATGGGTGCAAGTGGAATGAGAGGAGTCAGGTGGGCAGAGCTCCAGACATGTCTATCTGCATTTCAAATCAGAATTCAGAGGTTATATCATAGTAACTTTGCTCCTCTTTATAAATTTGAAACAGCTTACAACAAAAATGACACAGAAAAAAAGAAAAGGAAGGAAGGAAGAAGGAAGGAAAAAAGGAAAGAGCCAAAGAGGGAAGGAAGAAGCGGAAAGAGGAAGCACAAAATTGGAAGAGAAGGAAGAAGAGGGGAAAAAAAAATTATCCATATTAAAATCTACCATGGATAAAATCTATCCTACATATATAGATAGATGATTGGTGCATAGACAGATAGAGAGATAGGTAGATAAAATAGGTAGGTAGATAGCAGGTGGGAGAAAGAGGTAATCAACATTCAGGATCATCTGCCAGTTAGTCTGATTCATACACGTTGTGTGAGAGCAGTTGGTCTTGCACAGAGAACACAGAATAAGGGACCGTTCTTCCAAAGAAGCAACATGTACAAGGTTTATTTAGGGGAGTTTTTAGGGGCTGTTTTGGATTGTTTGTTTTCCTAGAATCCTTTCTATTTAAAAAAAGATTTCTCAAAAAAATGACAAACATTTCCAGCTACTATTAACATTGAGTATATTATAAAGTTCCTAAGCCCTGATAATATTACACTGGACCTGTGAGCTTCCAAATCAGTTTTATATTTGGAGGGAGAAAAATTACAGATTAGCCATTACACTGAATTAGCTAAAGTTATTGCATATAAAAAATGAAAAGGTAGAGAAATAATAAGGACGAGAAAAACCAAGCCGTTAACACCAACAGCTTAAGTTACTAGTCTTAAATTCAGAATAAACCCAAACATCAGAAGTAAAAGAATCAAAGGCTATTTTTATGTACAAGGAGACCAAAAGAGAGTAAGTATAACAGGAAAAGAATCAAAGATGTCCAAGGCCACTTCAAAGCTTTATTAGTGAGGAGCACATAAATCTATCCTCTCCTCTCTCTGTGTTTGACGAAATAGAACTAACCATCAGATACTAACATACTTTACCAGAGTGGAGAGCCCTTCTGCAAAACATCACCCTCTTACTTGGAACAGTTTACTTTTAAACCTCTTTCACCTTCAACCACAATAATAGAAACTAACAATGATAATAAAAATAAGTGACAGCAACAACTAACATTACCTATTTGTCAGGAGTTATGGGAAATGGTCTTCATTTAAAGCACCTATTGGCATATAACACAGGCTTCCACGTTGAGATGCAATTATTGAACACCTACTACATCTGTACGCCATTATTATAGACATTAGGAATACTCCACGGAACAAAAAAGATAAAAACCACAACTCTGATAGACTGTACAATCTGGAAGAGTAAACTGAGCTATGGAGAACTTAAAAGATACTTGCCTGACACTGCACCCAAATTAAGGGACAATCTAATCCCGGGAACCCACTCTTTTGCACCATGTGCTTTACCTGCTGTGAAGTAAAATCATACTTGCCAGGGTTCATGCCCAGCATTCTGCTTTGAAAAGCAGATTTTTCCACCCAATATTAGGCCAGTAGTAACTCAGTGCGATTAGGTTATGGTTTAAAAAAAACAAAACAAAACAAAACAAAAAAAAAAACCCTCTAAGTAGAACACTCATATTAAGTATGAAAGGCAAAAATGTTTATTCTAAAAATGTTAAAGGAAATAAAGTGAATATTATGCAGTTCATTGACAGGAACTGCTGGTTACAATTAATAGTTGGAGTATAATTAACAGTCTAAAGGAAGTGAGAATAACATGCCTGTCATCTGTACTTGTAATACAACACTTTAGACTTTGGTCAATGTTTAGTAGTAAGTGCATATTTCTTCAGCCTATAAAAATATTTTGTAGCAGCAGAACATGATAATTAAAGTCAGGCAGACAACTCAAAACTTTATTCCAAATAGATTTGGACTTTCTAATATATTTTATAATTTTTGGCAATTACTAGTTAAAATTTTTCTATGCATAATTCAAGTAAAAAATACTCTGCTCTTAACACCTTAACCCAACCTCACATTTTGGGAACCATTTTTTTCTCAGTTGACAATACCTTCTCAACTGCCATATTGGCCCTTTCATCTCCAAGCTTTTTCTTTCTAACTTTTAAGCTTTGTGTAATTTTCAAGCAATGCAGAGTTCCAGGTATCATCCTGCATGTCTCATAATTTGGGTCTTTAAAGATGAAGGTGAATATCTGAATGGCCTTAAGTTAGCTAACATTTCTTAATATTAACATTAGCCTTTCCCAGAGCTGATTCGCTACTCGGTGCCTTCACAACGCATTTCTGCCCTGGGGATTCTTGCACTTGCTGCTCCTTACTTCTACATAACTATTCCCCAATTTGTAATATTCCCCTTCATTTTTATTCATTATGTACAACTTTTTAAGTGAAACTCACAGTTATTCTGAAGCTTGGTTTTCTTGGCAGTGGTCTTGCTACTTCTGGTATCCAATTAATGGAGGAAATCTATGATAAAACCAAAATCTAAACTATTACTCAAAATACTAAAATATGGATCCACAGATTGGCAATATAGAAGACATGAAAAAAAAATGTCTTTAGATAATCGCTTGATGCTCCATAACTGATGTTATGAAATAGAATTCCTTTTAATTTATATTCCTTAACTGAAAACAAAGTCTAACAACATCCCAAACCACCCATATATATATATATTTTTTTTTAAGATTTTATTTATTTATTTGAGAGGGAGAGAGTAAGAGAGAGAATGAGAGGGAAGAATGTCAGAGGGAGAAGCAGACTCCCCATGGAGCTGGGAGCCCCATGTGGAACTCGATCCCAGGATCATGACCTGAGCTGAAAGCAGTTGCTTAACCAACTAAGCCACCCAGACGGCCCCCACCCATATATTTCTAACCAATTTCCGATGCTGTGAACTTAAATGCTTTTCTTTTTCAAGTCTTATATTGAGTTCTTTGTATTTTTCATCAATTTCCAGATTTTTCATACAAGCTGCATGTTCCTCCTCTGCCCCCTCATTCCACAACAGGTTGCCAACCAAAGTCATTTGGTCTTGGAACCAGAATCCAGACAGAAGAGCCATTCATTGACCAACCCATTTTCCCCTCAGTTTTTTGTTTTGTTTTGTTTTGTTTTTGTTCTTGTTTCTGTCTATCATTAGCATTTGGTCTTTCCAACCAACAAACAGGCTCCTTGCTCTCACATGGATTGCCCATACCATTATATTCCTAATTAAATTTTTAATGAACGTAAATGATCTTATATTGATATAATAGTATATTTTTTTAATATGCTTGTATTTAATATGCTCATAGTTTAATACTCAAAGTTCGTTCTTTCTTCCTTTGGCATTCTTTTTCACCCTCTATTTTCTTCTTTTATGAATAGTTATCCAACACTTTATGTATTTGTATTTACAATATTTTTATATTGTGATTATTCTTTTTTTTTTTTTTAGATTTATTTATTTACTTGAGAGAGTGAGAGAGAGAGCACATGAGCGAGGTGAGGAGGAGCAGAGGGAGAGGGAGAAGCAGATTCCCCACTGAGCATGGAACTGGGTGTGGGGCTTGATTGCAGGACCCCCGAGATTACGACCTGAGCCAAAAGCAGACGCTTAACTGACTGAGCTACCCAGGCACTCCAGATTATTCTTAACAACATTCATTTTGCCCAAAACTGAGCACGTGAAAATGCAAAAGTCTGTGCCAATAGAGCCCACGAGCTACTAGAAAATATAAAGGCATGCCAGCAATTATAATTAATACAGTAAGTATATTAATGAGGCATTTGTTCAAAGAAAGAGCAATATTAGCATAGAAG
The DNA here is from genome assembly GCA_003697995.1 of Taxidea taxus jeffersonii. Classification (NCBI taxonomy): domain Eukaryota; kingdom Metazoa; phylum Chordata; class Mammalia; order Carnivora; family Mustelidae; genus Taxidea; species Taxidea taxus. The sequence goes on along the minus strand of ML111727.1, from coordinate 27,264 downwards.
GTAGCATTTAACTTTTTCTGACCACCAAAATTATTGCATATATTGTCATATGAAAGACTGTGCTAAGTACTTATGACCTCAGTTAATCTTCAGTGCCATGTTCTGTGATAGACACTGTTACACAAATGAGACACACAGAGGTTAAGTAACTCACCAAAGGAACAGAGTAGTGGAGTCAAGATTCATCATGCTTACTTGATAAGACGGGAAACTGGGTCTTGATAGAAGATAAGGAGGAATAGGGCAAGTCAATTGGTGGGAACTGCATGACCGACAGCTGAGAGTAATGAGTAGGGGAAGGGACTGGTGAGACCAGCCAGTGGGACAGAAGGTAGACAGAGAGACCAAGGGCAAGGCCTCTGAGGGAGACTACATCCAACTGCTTTTCCCCCTAAATGTCTAGAGATGAAGTCAGTCCCTGCACACCAGGACCATAGGAGGCTGAGACCAGAGACCACAACGGCCTTGGAGCCTCAGTCCTAACAGCCCCTGCCCAACAGGGAGGAGAGAGACTTACCGAGGAGGGAAGCACAGTGGGCTGCGGGAGGAGGATCATGATTGCTTCATGATTTTTACTGCAGCGAATCAGCTAATTTACCACTTCTGTAATTGGCTCGTTGCCACAGGAAGGACAAACCTCAGAGAAGCTTATTAATATAGTTTTCAAATCAGAGAACAACTTTGTGGGTTTTTAATTCGTTATTATTTATTACGTGTTCAACTACTTATTATTACATAAATATGTGTGTGTGTATACAGGTATCTGTACCTGTATATCCACACTACTACATCCAGAGAAGCTAAATGCTGCTGTTGGGACACAAAATATATGTCATTTTAGAATCGCAAGTCAGAGCGAGTCTCAAAACAAAAAACAAAATTACTGCAGTCTCTCTTTCCTTCTTTACTTCCGTCCTCTCTCCCTTCCTCTTTCCCTCTTCCTTTGTTTTAAAGATATTATTAATTTATTAACAGAGAGAGACACAGGGAGAGAGGGGACAGAAGCAGAGGCGCCCCCCCTCTTTCCTTTCATCCTTCTTTTGTTCTTCCTTTTGTTCTTTCATTCCTTTGTTCTTTCATTACAAACAGAGTTGTTTTGATATTGGAACAGAGAACCTTCTACATTTAAGTCACCAATTCAAGTCTAACCAATACGATCGCCAGTATCTGGCTAGATTTCCATTATTATGACACAGAAGTTTTCAGTGTCATAAAAGCCATGATCAAGGCAAAGGCATTTGTGTTTCCACTCAATTGTGTTTATCTCTGTTGTGATTTAATGAAAACTGTTTTAGGAACTGAAATATTCTCACAAGACAGAAAAAGAGTTTAGGGGTAAAAAACGGTTCTCGGGGCACCTCCGTGGCTCAGTCGGTTGGGCGTCTGACTCTTGGTTTTGGCTCAGGTCATGATCTTAGGGTTGTGAGATCTGAGCGTCACATCCAGGTCCACGGTGAGTAGGGACACTGCTAGAGATCTCTGTCTCCCTCTCTCTCTGTCCCCTCCTCCCCCTCCCTCTCTCTCTCATTCTCTCAAAATAAATAAATAAAATCTTTTTTAAAATGTTCTTAAGGAGGGACGCCTGGATGGCTCAGTTGGTTAAGCGGCTGCCGTCGGCGTCCGGGATTGAGTCCCACATGGGGCTCCTTGCTCGGCAGGGAGCCTGCTTCTCCCTCTGCCTCTGCCTGCCTCTCTCTGCCTGTGCTCGCTCTCTCTCTCTCTCTCTCTCTCTCTAACTAATAAATAAATAAAATCTTAAAAAAAAATGTTCTTAAGGAAACAATTTTAAGTTTATACTTCCATTTTATAAACTGGCAGACAGGGAAAGTGGCAAAACTTCCATCATGTGACAATGCTATTCCACTCTCTGTGTAAATGAATAAGAACTAAGAGGCCCCATATCCCTTCTTACCTTCTTTCTTTTCATTTTATACCCTCCATTTAAAAATACATATATTTTGGGGGGCACCTGGGTGGCTCCGTGGGTTAAAGCCTCCACCTTCGGCTCGGTTCATGATCCCAGGGTCCTGGGATTGAGCCCCTCATTGGGCTCTCTGCTCAACAGGGAACCTGCTTCCTCCTCTCTCTGCCTGCTTCTCTACTTGTGATCTCTGTCAAATAAATAAATAAATAAAATCTTAAAAAAAAAAAAAACTCCTTTAAAAAAAAAAGAAAATACATATATTTTTTAATCCCAAAGGGGGCACCTGGGAGATAGTACTACAATTCATCCTTATCTTCTCCCTATAAAATGCACCTAAACCCTAACAGAGAATCTTCTACATTTGAATCACCAACACACATTCTTCCAGTTCCCCAGATTTATAGCATAACTCATTCATTTACCCAGCTATGTTTCTTTGGCACTTAACCTATGGCAGATACTATGTTAAGAAGTAGAAATTTAAAAAAAAAAAAGAAGCAGAAATAAAAGATAAATGAGACAGTCATTCATTAATTCCCTCAATACGTGACCTCTCTTAGGGACTAGGGATGCAGCTATGAATAAAAACACAAAAATCAGGATGCCTGGATGGCTCAGTCAGTTATGCAGTTAAGCATCTGCCTTTGGCTCAGGTCATGAACTCAGAGTCCTGGTTCCGCATTGGGCTCCTTGCTCAGCAGGGAACCTGCTTCTCCCTCTGCCCCTCCCCCTGCTCACACTCTCTCATTCACTCTCTCTCTCTCAAACAAATAAACGAAATCTTTAAAAAAATTTTTTTTAAAAAAAAGGGAAAAACCTCTATCCTAATGGAAAATACATTTTAGTGAGAAAGATTTTTTAAAATGTGAGAAAAAATATTATTTAGATAATTGTATTACCTAAATCTAAGTGCTGGAAAAAAAAATACAAGTTGCAAAGGGGGATGGGAAGTGTCAGGGTAGAGATGTGGACAAGAATTAGTCTCTGGTCTCAAAAAAACTCAGTGGGGGCAGGGTGGGGGAGGCTTATTTTTTTCTATTTTTTTTTACTTTAATTATTTTATTTACTTTTTTTAGAGAGAGAGGAAGAGAGAGCAAGCAAACGTGCATGTTGGAAGCGGGGGGGAAAAGGGGAGAGAGAGAGAAAGAGAATCTTAAATAGACTCCATGCTGGGCAGATTCAGGGCTCAATCTCACAACCCTGACATTGCGACCTGAGCTGAAACCAAGAGTCGGACACTTAATGGACTGAGCCTCTCTGGTGTCACGAACTTGAAAAATATATATATGGTAATATAATGCGATAGTTGCTCTGAAAATTCTTAACAAAATGCTGGATTATAATCAGCTGGATTATAAAAGACAAGACTTGCACAAAAAGCCTGGGCAGCGGGACGCCTGGGTGGCTCAGTTGGTTAAGCAGCTGCCTTCAGCTCAGGTCATGATCCCAGCGTCCTGGGATCGAGTCCCACATCGGGCTCCTTGCTTGGCAGGGAGCCTGCTTCTCCCTCTGCCTCTGCCTGCCACTCTGTCTGCCTGTGTTCTCTCTCTCTAACAAGTAAATAAATTTAAAAAAAAAAGTTTATAAAAAAAGCCTGGGCAGGACAGGCAAAAGCATACACAACATCACTGAGCCCGATTTCAGCAGTAACTCCTACCTTTCAGTGTATAACAGCAATTATCACCTAATCTAGAGTCTCCATGTCCCAGACACTCACACATGATCTATATTAACCTCACATTATATTTATGGCTTAATATCACTCTAATTTTTAAAATGATGAAGTGAGACCAGAATGAAGACCTTTCCATCCTAAAAAGTAGGATGAGGCCAAAGAGTCGAACTTTATCCTGTAAGCAATGCAGTCCACTGAAATTTTTTTTTTCCACTGTAATTTTTTAAATAAAGAAGGGGCGTCGTCAGTTGTTTTGTCTTCGCGTGCTTGTTTTTTTTTTTTTAAGCTATTAGACTGCAATGTGAAGGACAGGATGTGTGGTTAAGGGACCACAATGTTAACAGATTACTATTTTTAATAAGAAAATGCCATAAGAGGTGGAAAAGGCTGGCACCAAGCATGAATCAGTAGGGATAGAAAATGCAGGAAGAAAAAAAGATGTGATAGCCAATTGACTCTGGGTTCGAGCGAGACAGAAGAACATCAGAAAGGGAAGTCCTGAGATGAGTTTAAGTTTCCTGACTTAGAACATTTAAGGGTGATGCCATTAGCCAAGACAAAAGAAAGAATTTGGGGATAAGAAGGGTGTGGTGGAAAGAGCTCTAGTTTTAACTTGGTTATAGTCAAGTCAAGAGAGGCAGCTGATGACCAGACTCTGACTGGGGGAAGGTCCTAAAGGCAACCTATTTGAGAACTGCGGACAAACATATCTTTGTATTCGCAAGAGTGTTTTTGGTAGCAAGTGACAGAAAACTCAAAGTGCCAGCTTATTTAATAGAATTATTTTTACCATACTTGTTAAAAATCTCTAAAGGTATTATGGACTTCAAGAATGGTTCAATTAAGACTCTAATTCTCCTTCTCTACAGTTATTTTCACACTGCCTCTGCCCTATATCATGTCACGATGGTCTCACCTGGGGGAGCCAAATCATGGAACAATCCCCAAATTTACATGTGTCCTACAAAATCCAGAAGATAAATATTCTTTTCCCTACGTATTGAAAAATAGTCCCAGACATCCTTCGAAACCGACTTGGGAGTCATTCCCACCACAGTCAAGAGGGATGGGATTGCACTGATTCACTTGGAATTGGAGCCCCCCAAAATTATATGGATACCACACGGTGGGCAGAGTGGAATGAATGTTGGAGAAGCGATCCCAATGTCCCCTATTTCCCTTCCAAAACTGACAGTGATTTTTTACACCATTACCTTGAAGGATTTTTTTTAATCACAACTGAAACAAAACAGTGTTTTTCTAAGATTTCTAGACTTTTTTTCAGATTGTTTAAGCTTCCAATATCACCCAAATCAAACCACACTCCCTTGCTAGATGTAGTGACAATGGAAATATTCAAGTTATATGACCAACTGTATTAGTAATGTAAGTGCTCAATAGTTTTCATGCAAAGCAATGGCATCCAATCCTGTGAACTGAGAATTTACTTTATCTCCCTTTCTCTGACCCTCACCCCTAATCCCTCTATGGAGTCACAAGAGGATACCAAAGTACACAGACCAAAGAGTCAAATCCTTGGATGGGAGTTCTAAAAAAGTTCTTGAAACTCTGGCCAAAAGAAAGACACGGAAGTGGCTGATAGAGGCCAGTGACCTGAGGGAACCTCACGGTTGCAAAGAAGAGGACACAGAGTGACCTGTGCAGAAACATGCATATCTAAGGATCTGCAGTAGGGACAATGCTCAAAACAGATCAGCTCTTAGATTAGATTATCAAAGGATACTAGATGAACCCTCCCTTTCTGAAGCCTGGAAACAGAATTGCCACCCCTGGTTCTCGTGGATAGTGAAGAATCCTTAAATTGACTGAGGTTAGTTGTAAGTAACTAGCTAACATTTTCTACTATTATTCTTCACGCTCAAATTTAAAATTTAATTATAGAGGAATAAATATATTTCTTGCATGCTTGCTTTTGTATGCATTATAAAACAATTAAGGTAAAACTCTTTAATTCCACATTTGGCACCATAAGGTGACTTTTCAAACTAACTCATTTTGCACACCCTCCGTCAGTACTAGCTTGACACTGCAGAAAGAACACCATGAGACTATGCCCAACGTCGCACGTAGTTTCCCTCTGTGGTCAACAGAAAAGATATTTGCTGGATCAGTGAAGTCCAGGGACAGCAGTGATTTGCCAAATATGACCTATCGGAGCACTGAGAATTCAGGATCAGGTTTCAGCATTCGTTGCTGTCACTCAAATGCTAAATCTATATTTACTTGGGGCAGTGAGTGGAGATTTAAATAGAAGAATCCAAGCCATCCAAGCTACTTTCCTTTCCCGTGTTAGCTGATGTTGAGAATTATTCTCACTGAGCTAGAGTGTTTCAAAACTGGTTAAATAAAACTCTTTGGTATTCTAATAATTTTTCTTGAGGTAAAATGGGACAATTAGCAAAAAAACACTGATAGTTTCTTTCACATGTTTAAATTATCCGATTGGTCATTTCACATCATTGTTCTTAGGGGTTCTGAACATAAAATATGGTCAAAGGCATATATTTCAATATGCTGAAGATAACAAGTGTTCTCAATTTAAAAGTGAAGATGGGGGCACCTGGGTGGCTCAGTGGGTTAAAGCCTCTGCCTTCAGCTCAGGTCATGATCTCAGGGTCCTAGGATCAAGCCCTGCTCAGCAGGAGCCTGCTTCCCTTCCTCTCTCTCTCTGCCTACTTGTGATCTCTGTCTGTCAAATGAATAAATAAAATCTTAAAAAAAAAAGTGAAGATGCATGTCTAATTGAGATAATCATCACATGAAAATAACAGGCCATTAATACCTTTTTAAGTGTATGTATTTTTTTAAATTTATTTATTTGACAGAGAGATCGCAGGCAGGCAGAGAGAGAGAGATGGGGAAGCAGGCACCCTACCTAGCAGACAGCCTGATGTGGGGCTTGATCCCAGGACCCTGGGAACATGACCTGAGCCGAAGGCAAAGGCTTTAGCCCACTGAGCCACACAGGTGCCCCTAAATGTATTTATTAAGTACATTTTTAAATGTATGTATTAAGTATACTAAAATTTAGCAGAATGGTCTCAAACAGACATACAATAAAGGTTTAAAATCAATATACAAATTTGGATATAAAAATAAATTTATGCAAAAAAATCTTATTTCTAAAGCTGAGGAAATTACTTCATTTCTAAGTAAAGGCATTGCAGCATCCCTGGCCAAAACAAAAACAAAAATAAAACAATACAGGAGCTGGTCAGTAGGAAAATGGACAAACTAGGAATTCATACAATGGCTGAGTGGCCAGCAGCAATATTAGCAATGTTCTCTGTGGAATTCAGAAGGGGATTTAGGGACATGGCTCAGTCTGTACTTCTGTTATTTATAAAATGCAAATTATCAGGTCTGAATTGAAACTACGCTTCAAATATGGGGATTAGAGTTTGAATGGAGTTTGTTGGAAGACATTCCCCAACCTACCATCAAAAACATCATATTCCGGGTGCCTGGGTGGCTCAGAAGGTTAAGCATCTACTTTCCGCTCAGGTCATGATCTCAGGCTCCTTGGATGGAGCCCCACATAAGGCTCCCAGCTCAGTGGGGGGGTCTGTTTTTCCCTTTCTCTCCTTCTTCCCCTCTCCCCTGCTCATGCTCTCTATCTCTGTCTCAAATGAATTAAAAAAAAAAAAAAAAAAACTTAAAAAAAAAAACATCATATTCTCAACGCTTTTCACATCTGGGTTCACACTTTGGACTCTTGTGCTATATATAAAAGGAAAATGATGTCACTAATGGGGGAGTCCATGCACGTGCAGAGGCACAGGGTATATGGGAAATCTAGATACTACCTTTCTCTCAATTTTAATGTGAACCCAAAACTACTCTAAAAAATAAAGTCTTTAATTTTTTTTCTCACTTTGGAGAAGACCTGGCTTAGAAATCATAATTTTGGGGTTCAACGCTCTTTTTTTTTTAAATCCTTACTGAACCTTGGAAGATCTATCTTTCTTTCTTTTTATCTCACCCCTTTGTTATTTTTAGACTTTTTAATTTCTTTTCAACTTTATCCAGGTAATTATTAATATTTTTACATTTAAGTAATTTCAACTGATAGGCCTACATACATAAAAACGAATCTCAATAATCAAATATGCTTACTAGCTCCCTAAAAAAAATGATAAAGAGGCCAAGAAGGCAGATCTGTTGGTGGTAAATGTCTTCCATCCAATTGAAGCCAGGGGCTGGCAGACACAGAACTCCAGCACAGCTTAACTTAACAGCTGCCTGACAGTTGTCTTCAACTCTTTGTTCCAGTGTTTTCTGAGGGCTCATGCCTGCACACTCACTAGGTGTGTGAGCCTACATTGACAGAGCTATGAGAATATATTCGAAATTCAAAGAGGCAACAGGAAATAGGTGTGACATCCATATTTGAGTACTTTTATTTGGACAGAGATAAGTAAAATAACTGTGCACAAAATAGCTCTTACTATTTCTGCACCTCTATAAGATGTATACTTCCTACTTCCCCCAAATACTGAAAGATTGTTATGGTTTTAATTCACTTAACTGAATTTTTGTAACTATCTGCATGCATGCCACAAAAATGACTGAAAGCAAGGCCCACCAAAATGTGTTTAGTTGAGATATAGTTGATGCACAACACCAATAGCTTCGGGTATACAACATCATGATTCCACACTTGTATACACTGCAAAACAATCACCCCAATAAATCTAGTCACCATCTGTCACCATAAAAAGTAACAAAGAGAATCTTTTTCCTTGCCATGAGAACTTTCAAGATCCATTCTCCCAGCAACCTGCAAAAATCCACTACAATCCTTTGACTATAGTAACCACACTGCAGCTCACCACATCCCCATGACCTTTTCACCCCACAACAGGAAGTCTATACCTCCTGAATCCTACAGGGGAGTTCACCGACCTGCCCTCATTCCCCTCCCCGGGGCGACCACCACTCTGTTCTCTACATGCGTGAGTTCTGTCTGGTTCGTCCATTTGTTTTGTTTTATAGATCCCGCATGTCTGTGAGATCCTGTGATATCTGCCTTTCTCTGCCTGACATTTCACTTGTCATAACATCCCCAGGGTCCATCCATGTTGTCACAGATGGCTTAATTTTTTTTTTTAAGCTTTTTTTTTTTTTATATTTTATTTATTTATTTGTTAGAGAGCGAGCGAGCACAGGCAGACAGAGTGGCAGGCAGAGGCAGAGGGAGAAGCAGGCTCCCTGCCAAGCAAGGAGCCCGATGTGGGACTCGATCCTAGGACGCTGGGATCATGACCTGAGCCGAAGGCAGCTGCCCAACCAACTGAGCCACCCAGGCGTCCCCAGATGGCTTAAATTTTTAAATGGAGTTTCTTTTAACAAAAAAATAAATGAAGTGCACGGGCCCAAATATAATTTGTTAATAATAAGAGCACTGACATAGAACTGAGGAACAGCAAAAATTATTATGAATAAGAGAGTTTCCACATCTAGGCCATAATGTTTGGTGCCCATAGGGTTTTGAGGATTTCTTGGAAACAACTTCATGGTCCTCTCTAGTGCCCCATCAGAGCATGGCAGTAAGAAAGCCCCAGAAGAGTGTCAATGCTTGTTAAGGTCGGTTTTACTCTGTGTTCTGGCCATAATATTGACACTTAATGATAGGCTGTTTTTCTTTAAGGAGTGCCAGCCATCAAGAAAGACAATTCAGGGGGCGCCTGGGTGGCTCAGTGGGTTGAGCCTCTGCCTTCGGCTCAGGTCACGATCTCAGGGTCCTGGGATCGAGCCCCGCATCGGGCTCTCTGCTCAGCGGGGAGCCTGCTTCCCCCCTCTCTCTGCCTGTCTCTCTGCCTACTTGTGATCTCTCTCTGTTAAATAAACAAATAAAATGTTTAAAAACTTAAAAAAAAAAAAAAGACAATTCAGGGCCACCTGGGTGGCTCCGTCGGTTAAGCATCCAACTCTCAGTTACAGCTCAGGCCATGATCTCAGGGTTGTGAAATCGAGCCCCAAGACAGGCTCCATGCTTAGTATGGAATCTACTTGACATTCTCCCCCTCTCTCCCCTTTTGCCCCTCATCCTATACCTGCACATGAGCTCTCTAAAATAAATAAATATATACAATCTTTAAAAAGAAAAAAAGTTCCAAAAAATGTTGGTCAAATTTAGTGAATCATTACCTCTTTGCCACAAAAAAAATATCATTTTAATACATAAATTGGTTTTCCTTGCTTTACACAGTCCCTCTTTCATAACCTCTCAAATGTGAATTCTCTTTAGAGCTATAAAGAAACATGCCACCAGTGGTATCTTTCACAGTCCCACATATCAAACATTCCATAAAAAGAATGATGTGTACAATGAGATGAACTTATTTCCACACTTCAAAGTAACATTTGGAACACTAACTAGGATGTCACAACATGCTGCATATTAATTCACGGTGACAGAACCATTTTTTTAAAAGTTTGTGTAAAGCAAAACATAAAGGTTTAAAGAACACAGACAAAAAGTAGATGGCAGAAAAATATTGTAAATGCTCACTCCTCTTCCATGTTGGCAGTTTTATGTGAGTAGATAGGAAATTTTAAAAATGTCCCTCACACCAATACCTCTGATCCGATCTCTGATTGTACCTGGCTTTTCTCATTATTTCATGTAACCAAATTCTGCCCACTCTTCCTTTCTATTGTTTCTTCTCTCCATCCTTCACTTCCATTTCTTCATCCCCTTAAGCTGAGATCATCTGGACCACTACAAAAGCCTTGGTGATGCCTAGGTAGCATTCTTCCCCAAGAATCCACCGTTGTCGCAGCTGTGTGTACAAAAAAGAAACACCAACAAGGACCCAACAGAGACAGAACAGGGACTGCACTTGGGTCCCCTCAACACAGACTGCAAAGTCCAGCATTCTTTGGTGGACTTCAGAAAAAAAGGTGGGGGGGCACCTGGGTGGCTCAGTGGGTTAAAGCCTCTGCCTTCGGTTCAGGTCATGATCCCGGGGTCCTGGGATCGAGCCCCGCATCAGGCTCTCTGCTCAGTGGGGAGCTTGCTTCCTCCTCTCTCTCTGCCTGCCTCCTTGCCTACTTGTAATCTCTGTCAAATAAATAAATAAAATCTTAAAAAAAAAAAAAGAAAAAAGCTAAAACCCTATTCCTCTTGAGTAGTGTATCTCACAGGAATGCAGAAGGAGGATTCTTCCTGAAAGGGGGATGCTTACTACAAAGACTGGGGAATCCACAGCAAACCAATCTGTGCCCAGGATGGACCCTGGTGCTAAACTTTCACCAGTTTTCCCTCATTATACTAAGAATCACACCCAGGGGTGGAGATTTAACATGCAAATGAAACATGCAATGTATGAAGACTCATGTTACATCAACTTCACCTGTGCACCAAACTTTTCATATTTCCCTGCCCTGGCCTGCTTAACACACCCCTCGTTCCCCACCTCTGCCTTTTTCAAACTGCCTGACCACTGTTCGGGGAGCCAGTCCGACACTCCACCCACGACTGTGCCCCCCTTCAGCTCTAGCTGTTGCCCCAGGAAAGTCTTGACTGTGTTTGTACATTTGGGGTCCAGCCTCGTTCCTACCGCTGCTGGGTCCAAGGACCTGAGTCCGGTAACACAGTTACCCAATACGCTGGTTCAACAACAAGATATGGAAAGGGCAAATGCCATATCATAATTCTATCTCCAAAGTGTGAGAGTTCTAGATTAAAAGCACTTGTTAACACAGCTCTGCTCCCAGGGGTTAGCTACTGTGGAGAATATGATATGTAGTCAATAAATTTTTTTTAATGAATAAGCATTTTTACTGAACTGATATCATCTCTATATCTCTGCCATATCAATATTCCAAAATACCAAAAATTTATTCCCCTTTCAAAAATCCTCAATGGCTCTCCACTTCCATCAGGATGAAATCCATTCTTCAGACCAGTATTCAGTCCATCCTCTTTCTCACACTTCCTTTTGTCCCTTCCCATGATTTCTTTGTACCAGGCAGCACTGCAGAGTGTAGAGAACAGTGATTCTGGTATCAGAACGAGTTCTGGACTATGTTTGAATTTTAACTTGATGACTTATTAATGTAATATAAACTATATAATATAAAAAACTATATAATATAAACTATATAATATAAAAATTAAATGTAATATAAATATTAATGTGATATAAACTCTTTGGGTTTTTTTCTTTTGTTTGTTTGTTTTTACTAAATAAAAGTAACTAATACCTGACAGAAGCTATAAACATAACAACAAAAAACGCACTTATCTGACAGGGCACACAGAAGATGAGTTGTATGAACTCTATCCACTACTACAATAACTTTCCTTTTTCAATCAGGTATATTGTTTACCTTTGCACTAACCCAAAGTGGGAAAATTCAGCATATGATCCTGGCACCTATGTTCCACTCATTCTTTGAAGGCCATCTCAGTACCTACCCTGCTCTGAGACAAACATCATATTCAAGGATTAAGCAGTTGTAAACACAAAGCATAATCAGCTAATTAAGGATAGTCCCAAGACAATGTGCTTCAATGAAGAAAATTTGTCTACAGGGGAAAGACTATCAGGAGGTCTGAGCCGATGGTGTCACCTCAGCACTTCTAAAGTAGGGACTGGAATTTTTTTTTTTTAAGATTTTATTTATTTATTTGACAGACAGAGATCACAAGTAGGCAGAGAGGCAGGCAGAGAGAGAGGAAGAAGCAGGCTCTCCACAGAACAGAGAGCCCGATGTGGGGCTCAATTCCAGGACCCTGGGATCATGACCTGAGCCGAAGGCAGAGGCTGTAACCCACTGAGCCACCCAGGCGCCCAAGTAGGGACTGAAATTTTAAAAGAAAAGCTGTAGTGGGGGGGGGGGGACTACAAACCCACCATCTGGTAAACTTTACAAGCGACATACCACCTCCTGTAAACTGTCTAAGACCAACACGAGCCCAGAGACAGTACTCTTTCTACATTCACTACAACGCTGTTGTCTGTTGCTGAGAAGCACACATAGCTTTGGAAGGTTAATTATTTCTTCAATTCTATCTATTAGCTCCCCCTAATCACACATAAATTCCTTGAGAACAAATAAAATGCCAAATCCCTTAGTCTCTCCATCAGCCTCCTACATAGTAGATATTAAACAAATATTTGAGTGACTCTTCATCATACCTCACTTGGTAATGAAAGCCTTGAGACTTTTTAAATTAATGCTAGTATACTTTAAAATAGATTATTTTCTGCAAGTTATGCAAATCCTATCTAATTAGATGTATATACTTCTGAATGCACCTCACAGAGCTGTCCAGTGTTTAATAGACGTTATCTCTTCTAATAGCTCTTACAAGAAACCAACACATGAAGTGGTGGAATGCGGAATTCCAGATAACGTATGTATCAGCAAGAGCATAACTAATTGCTGTTGAGTTCACGAAGTTCATGGTTTTCAGCCATGGCTGCACAAAAAAATCACCCGAGGAAATTTTTTTAAAATACCAATGCCAAGCCAATTATCAAAGTCTCTAGTGTAGGACCTAAGCATTGGTAATTTCTGAAAACTTCCCAAGTGATTCAAATGTGTATCTGTGCTATAAAACCACTAGGTCTCTCTAATTCCAACGAACAGCATGCCTGCTGACTGTTCCTGAGAAACTGATTGTCTCAGATCTCTTCTGCTCACTATTGTTTTCTGGGTTTTAAATTTTTAAGTATTTGAAACTGTGGCTCTTAACAATGCCTTTTAAATTGCTACTTCTACTTTTGTCTTGAGTAAAGAGCATACTCTGGATAAATTGCTAAATAAGGGTTCTTATGATTACACACATGCACAATTTTAATAAGAAAAAAAATGGGCCCTGTCTGCTTTTATTACACCAAAAAAAAAAAAAAATAGTATGTTTGTGTGGTTTGGGACATTTATGAGAGTTTAGCTATTATAAGGGAGAACCCGAAATATTCTTTTTCAGTCCTCTCCCTATGAATCAATCCATCACAGAAGCTTAATCCATTCTTTGTTAGGAATTTTTTAATCACTCCTGCACCACTATCCAACCCCCTTTCATTCTGATGGCCTTCGTCTTAAGAAATAACCCATATGGGGCGCCTGGGTGGCTCAGTGGGTTTAGCCTCTGCCTTCGGCTCAGGTCATGATTCCAGGGTCCTGGGATCGAGTCCCACATCAGGCTCCCACTCAGCAGGGGGCCTGCTTCCCCCCCCCCCACCGCCTGCCTCTCTATCTACCTGTGATCTCTCATTCTCTGTCAAATAAATAAATAAATAAAATCTTAAAAAAAAAAAAAGAACTCATACATGGTAACAGGCAGTAGAAAAATTACCTGTCTTATGAGCTCAGTGGGCGGAAGAAGCAAGCTACATCGGGGTGGCTGACCCAGGTGCCTGGCCTGTGGCAGTCAGGAAGTCCCTCACACCTGTCAAGCGAGGCAAAGACTGCATGAGAGAGGGCGAGTCTGACTGAGCAGGCAGGCACATCAGGGCAAACAATGCTCCAGACTGCCCTTCACAGAGCTCTAAAAATAAAGCTACAAAGGCATGGGGAAGGCAGAATGAATGCTTAACACTTGTTCTCTTCTATTTTAGGCTGGTATGAAACAGGTGACCTCAGTACGGAGCGATGAGTCTTTTAACTTTCTCCATGCCTCACTTTCAGAAATGATCATCAGTTGTGTTGATCAGGGCTGAATTCATTCCAACTGTTTCAAATTCATAATCGTAAAGAGAATCTTTTCTAATCTTTCAAGACTGCTCTCGTAGGATTACATTCTGAAAGATGCATCTTTGATATGCATTTGCCTATTTTACTTTGAAGATTTCTTTCACATGTGTTATTCTGGAAAATGTTTATTCCATTAATACTTTATGTATTCTTTTGGGGACTCATTTCTAAGAAGCAAGAGTTAAAAGAATCATTAATTTATCCAGAGAAACAGCAGTTTAAATGTCCTCCATTGTTGGGAGAGGGTGGTGGGGTTACATTATATGTTTAAATAAAAAAGCTTAAAGAAAAAAAAAACTCACTAGCTTAGAGAAAGAAAAACTATAGACTTCCCAATACTGTTAATAATATTCTATAGAATATCAATATATAATCATATATAATAGTCATATATTAATATTATGTAACCCTAAACTGATATAATTATATAACAGTAGTTATTAATATATAATGTTAAAATATTAATAATTAATATTTAATGACTCAAAGTCATCCTTATTTTAGTTTTTTTTTAAGATTTTATTTATTTATTTGACAGAGGGATACAGTGAGAGAGGGAACACAAGCATGGGGAGTGGGAGAGGGAGAAGCAGGCTTCCCACTGAGCAAGGAGCCCGATGTGGGGTTCAATCCCAGGACCCTGAGATCATGACCTGAGCCAAAGGCAGATGTTCAACTGACTAGACACTCAGGCATCCCAGGTCATCCTTATTTTATTTATTTATTTTTTTCTTAAGAGAAAGAAAGAGAGAGAGCAGGGGAGGAGCAGAGGGAGAGAGAGAGAATCTCAAGCAGTCTCTACACTCAGCACAGAGCCCAGTGCGGGGCTCAACCTCATTACCTGAGACCAGGACCTGAGCTGAAATCAAGAGTAGGATGCTTAATTGACTGAGCCACCCAGGCACCCCTTAAATGCTATTTTAAGTGCTTGTGAACCCAAGCCGTTCTGCCTGAGAAGGCAATATAATGTTGTGAGAGCGGTGTGGAATCCCACAGATCAGAGGCATATCCCTGTCTCACTATTCCTATCTCTGTAGTCCCGGAAAGGACATCCAATTGCTTAAAACCACAGTTTCTTCTTCGCTTATAAAAACAGAACATAATGTCTACCCCTATTACATAAGGTTATGGTCAGAATTAAATAAGGTAATATAAGTAAAACATTAGCATACTGCCTGGAACCCAGCACTTAATACATGCCAGCAGCCATGGCTATATATAAGCAGCCGATGATCAAAACATCACGAGGCAATACTATTTCAAATGTTGTTGATGTTCTTCAATAGGCATAACATTTATATCCAAGAATCTGAAATCTTAAAGTCTTTTTTTTTTTTTCATATAGGTATGTGGGCACCTTACGTTTACCAATTTTTCTGGCATACAGTTCAGAGGAGCTAACAGAGTAGAAATAATCTTGGGGAATTTTTTTTTTCCTGAGTCATAAACCTCACTGGAGGAACTTCTGCATTTTGGTATATTTCCCACAACAGACATACACAAGAGATGTCTAAACTTGACAAAAAGTTGAAAAAATTGCATAGAAATTGAAAGTTGCTCAAGATGTTCATCTACTCACCTCAGGCCAATACATTTTCTCATTCATTCATTCTCCCTCTCTCTCTCTCTCTCTCTCTCTGTCTCACACACACACACACACACACACAATCTGTATTTGAAAATGTCTCAAAAGTCCTAGGTCACTGTTAATTATTATCTCTTTACCTAAATCTCAAACAATGTAATTGAGTTATCACCCACCTAAGTGTCACTGAACAGAGAAGAAGTAATTTTAAAAAGTAAACTTGGATCAAAACACTGGCCTCATTTCACAGGCACTGCCTCTGGGCCTTGATCAGCCTCCCCAGAGATGGCTCTTGGCTTCAATTACATGTCTGTATTTGCGTTTGAAGTTATCTGTGCAGGTAACTGTTTCAACCATTTCTTTTGATTTAGTTCTCAAACCAGAAAGAAATCAGTTGTTAGTCTCCAACTAAGCACTAGTTTTATTTTTGAAATACATACTGAATTGCTCCTCACCTTACTCTTTAGACCAGAAGTCATCAATTCTTGGTATAACTGTGGAAAATTACACAGAACCTGTGCTAAAAAGAATACTTGAAATTCAAAAGTTCTATTTAGAGTAAACATTATACATCTCCCCTGAGATTTTCAAAACACTCTTAAATTCAGAATTAACAAACATTTCGCAAGTTGTTTCAAAGACGTAAAAGGAGACAGAAAGCTCTAAAATGCTTACAAGCCACTCAAGTAAGTATTAACAGTTTGCTAAAAGTGAGGTATTTCATTCACTAAATTATTTCAACCATAGTCATTTTATCTTACAAATTAAAAAGACATTATTTGAATTCATCTGCATATGTATTTGTACCTGTTAAAACAAACTAAACAGACAGCCCTTAGTGTTTCTTGGATAACTTTTCTGAGAGATTCTTAATTGGACTTTTGGTAGCCATTCACTTTTTATCTCTTATAATTTGACTGGAGAACCACTTTCATAACTGGGCTAAAGGAAGTTTGTATTGACTTATTTAATTTTTCTTCCATAACATCAAACATTTATCCAAAGAAAAATGGGTCATGAGCAAGTTTATTTCCACTCATGCCCTGATTTCTCAGCCAGAGAAGTGATGTGCCTGCATTTCCAGGCCTGGGCAGAGAACTGGCTGATCAGAGGTCTTCTCATCTCTGCCTGGCCGCATGTGTCTCATACATATGACCAGGAGCTTTCTAAAGGGGCTCTGGGACAATGGCTGATGTGGTTTGGCTCTGAAGCCTCATTATTTCTTAGGAAACGAAATGGAGCTTGTTCTATTATTTATACTTTATGGAAAAACGTCATAGTACTTTCTGATTACAATCAAAATATTTGTAAGCTTAAAATAATTTAGAAGAAAATTTTAATAAAAATAAAACTTTAAGATAGCAGATGATAAAGGGGGGGCCAGGATGGGTCAGTCGGTTAAACGTCTGCCTTCAACTCAGGTCATAATCTCAGGGTCCTGGGACTAAGCCCTGCCTGCATCGGGCTCCTTGCTAGCGGAGAGCCTGCTTCTCCCTCTCCCTCTCCCTCTGCCATTCCCCCTGCTTGTGCTCTCAATCTCTCTCTCTTTCAGAAAAATAAATAAATAAAATCTAAAAAAAAAAAAAAGATAGCAGATGAAAATACTTAATAAATATTACATATTGCTACAACTATCTTATAAATTATCTAAGGTATGATCTTGTTCTACTGACTTTGTTCAGGGACTAATATACTGCCTGGCAATGTTTACTAAATTATTTCATTGACTGTATTACTGAGTAAATATGTATACATGGTATATACATGTATACTATATAGCTATATATACATGGGATGATAATACACATCAAAGTATTTTATTAAGGAAGATATATTATCATGAATAACATTTATAACTTTCTTTCCCCTAATCATCTGCCAGAATTTTAACCAGTAAAATACTGGAATGATAAACCAAGATATAATTGTAACACGGTTACAATTTTAAAATCTCAGCATAAGGTAAGCTCAGAAAAAGCTAGATAGTGAAATAGAGTCCAATGACCAACGTCAGTGGTGAATTTAATGTTCTACAAATCCAACATCCTGGCTCAGTGAGGAAAATGAATAGCCTAACATCACTTATCAATATTGCGCCTCACAGTTCTTGAAGTATTCCCATTGACACTACATCACCTGAATGTCACAACACAGTGAGCTCCCTAAGAAAAAATATGTGGAAGCATTTTACTGCCCAGGAAATGGAGAATAAGACATCGCACACTGGACTCATGGACCCACGCCTAGCACAAAGACGAAAATCACAGAAGATCCTACACCCCGGTGAAAGGAAGCATCAAACAAAGCAAGAAAAATAAACAGTGAGGAGACCTACTACACAGAACTCCAGGTAATGAAATATTGAGTATTAATTTATGGGAAGCAAGAGTGGCGATGAGTGTTAAAAGCCCCTATCACACATCCTAGCCAGGGAGGCCAGGCAAGAAACAGGGTCAAGTCCTGAAAGAGAGCACACCCAAGACTGATTCAGTCTACAAGTGATTGTTATGCATTCTGGGAGGTGTGGGTTTCTGGCTTGTTCACTGTAAAAATTTTTCTCTTCAAGAAAGGGAACACAGTGGAGTGCCTGGGTGGCTCAGTGGGTTAAGCCTCTGCCTTCAGCTCAGGTCATGATCTCAGGGTCCTAGGATCCAGCCCCGAATCCCGCCTCTCTGCTCAGCAGGGAGCCCGCTTCCCCCTCTCTTTCTGCCTGCCTCTCTGCCTACTTGTGATCTCTGTCAAATAAATAAATAAAATCTTAAAAAAAAAAAAAAAGAAAAGGAAGAGAACACAGTTCTAGCACCAATACCTCAATGTGACCCTGACCTCTGATTCTAGAAGAGTGTACACCCTGTGAGTGTATTCCTCTGAGAAACTCTATATTTAATTCACTGGTTATGGCTAACCATTTATATTTATAATCACATCATTAGCATTCTTTAAATGTACATGTCAACCAATTCATACTATTCTAACTTAAAATGTCCCAAAGGAGAAGGTACTATTATCACATTACCTTATTTTAGAAGAAGAAAAAAAAATGTTCAAAATTGGCTTCCTTTTATTTTTCATTAAATGTAACTTTAAAAGCCTAAGGATTTTCTTTATTTCTTGAAAAGTCTATTTGGCAAGAATCATCCTGTTTGCCCATCACACATTTTTCCAAACCTGGAGCAGATCCATTGGTGTTATGCCAGAGAGGAGCACAGGACAAAACTTCAGATATGTCTGTCTCTATAAGAGAATACTCAAAAAACCTCCCTAGACATCAAGTGTGGGAGCTGCATGAAATTACCTGTAATATTCGCCTTTAAAACCTAAGATATAGGGTGCCTGGGTGGCTCAGTGGATTAAGCCTCTACCTTCGGCTCAGGTCATGATCACAGGGTCCTGGGATCTAGCCCCACATCAGGAATCTCTGCTCAGCAGGGAGCCTGCTTCCCCTTCCCTTTTGCCTGCCTCTCTGCCTACTCATGATCTCTCTCTCTCTCTCTCTCTCTCTCTGTTAAATAAATAAATAAAATCTAAAAAAAAAAAGTTTAAAACTTAAGAGACAAGCTACATTACACCTATCTTCATTCTAGCCAATAGGTTATGCATGAGTCCGACCCACCACATTGGTTCTAGAAACCTATGCTTCCTAAGACTTTAAATTTTTTCTTTAAAAAAAAAAAAAATATTTTTTTTTTTCTTTTAGCTTTAAATGCCCTGCACCTTATCTTTGGGAATATTGGGCTTATAAATCCGTATTTTCTTACAAGAGAAAAAATACCCAGAAGAAAAGCAAGATAGATGGGTGTGTGTATGTAGGGTATGGGATACATACCCAGTAAAAGATCATTTGTCCAGGAGTATAAATATAGAAAGTATTTATAACCAAATGTTCTAAAGTAATTATTTTTAATGATGCCATATTGAAAATGAAACTACAGCAGCAACTGTGGTATATGATGACAAGTATGATGTACCAGGCCTTAAATAATTGAAGGCAATGTCATGAGCTTCCCTACAGAGCTGCTCAGACAGGGTGACAGTGTATGACTTAGTGTCTGGCAGCTGCCATAGGTGCTGGGGTCCAAGTTTTCCCTGCTTATGTGGATACAGACTATCCAGTATGACCTAATCCTCACCAATTTGAAAATTCAAACACGCGATATCCAAATAAGGTCACATTCTGAGATAATGGGGGATTCGAAATTCAACACATATATTTTGGGCAAACATAAGTCAACTTGTAGGTGTCCCATGCAGGAATTTAAGAAACAGTCTCACAGGTGATACAGAAATTAGGATTGTTCCTCACATTAATGCTTTGCATAACTTGGTAATTCACAGCTGCTAAAAACGTTAAACAGCTATTGTAGAATATATAGTAAATATCCCATTTCTTTTTTTTTTTAAGATTTTATTTATTTATTTTGACAGATAGAAATCACAAGTAAGCAGAGAGGCAGGCAGAGAGAGAGGAGGATACAGGCTCCCCACTGAGCAGAGAGCCCGATGTGGGGCTCGATCCCAGGACCCTGGGATCATGACCCAAGCTAAAGGCAGAGGCTTTAACCCACTGAGCCACCCAGGTGCCCCAAATATCCCATTTCTTAATGCATTTAAAGAAAAGAGTATCCTAGGATATGAATAAGCAAGACCGAGTGTGTCTTTCCTTTTTTCTCTCCAAATTTTATCTAAACTAATTAGCTTACATATAGCGTAATACTGGTTTAAGAACTAGAATTTAGTGATTCCTCCCTTACATATAACACCCAGTGCTCATCATAACAAGTGCCCTCCTTAATGCCCATCACCCATTTAGCCCAGTCCCCAACTACCTCCCTCCACCGACCCTCAGTTTGCTCTCTATCATTAAAAGCGTTTTATAGTTTGTTTCCCTCTCTCTTTTTCTTCTTCCCATATGTTCACCTCTTTGCTTCCTTCATTACACATGAGTGAAATCATATGGTATTTGTGTTTCTCTGACTGACTTATTTCACTTAGCATAATACACTCTAGCTCTACCCACATCATTGCAAATGGCAAGATTTCATTCTTGTTGATGACTGAGTAATATTCCAGTGTGTGTGTGTGTGTATATTGTGTATATATATACATTATATATATGCGTTGTGTATATATACACAATATGTGTATATATATACATATGTATATATGTATATATATATATATATACAATATATATTTGTTGGACATTTTTTCATTGACGTGAAAAGGAGTCCATCTAGCCATACCTCATTCCATTTACTCACCTAGTACTGGTAGTTATGAAGCACTTTAGCATTTGAGTTTAATTTTTCCACTTGTGTATATTGTGTGTGTATATATATATAATACATATATTATATATATATGTACCACATCTTTTTTATCCATTTGTTAGTCAAAGGACAGTTGTGCAGCTTCCATAGTTTAGCTACTGTTGATAATGTAGACCAAGAGCTTCTTGATCACTGTGCTTTTTTGAGAATAGATCTACAATCCAGACATATGTTTAGAAGTTTATATATACTCAAATATTTCTACTATGTATCACATTATACAATAATAGTAAATAATCTAGGGACGCCTGGGTGGCTCAGTTGGCTAAGCGGCTGCCTTCGGCTCAGGTCATGATCCCAGCGTCCTGGGATCGAGTCCCACATCGGGCTCCTTGCTCAGCAGTGAGCCTGCTTCTCCCTCTGCCTCTGCCTCTGCCTGCCTCTCTGTCTGCCTGTGCTCGCTCGCTCTCTCTAACAAATAAATAAAAATAAAATCTTTAAAAAAAAAATAGTAAACAATCTAAATTTCCTAATGATGTCACCATATACTGGATTACACGTCAAGACCTACTGGTGAAATTGCCTGAGCACGGGGTATCCACATAGTTTGTTATCTGAACCTGGATATTTTTTGAGAGTGAAAGGGCATTGTTAGTAATCAAGCAGGACAATAGGCAGAAACCAAAACGGTCCAAATGAAACCCAATATGACAGCAAACAAATGGAAGAGCTGAGCTGAAATAAAATGAGAGGGTCAGAATAGATTTCACCATGTTTCAGTAGTAAAGAAAATGAAAGGCAGTGATTATTTTGCTCATGTATGAATAATGAGCACCCCCCCAAAAAGGAGAAAAATGTAGAAATGTGCCAGATTTTTCATACAGTAAGAGCACAGTATCTTTTTAAAAGATTTTATTTATTTGAGAGAGAGAGAGAGCACAAGCGAGGAGAGGAGCAGAGGGGGAGGGAGAGGGACAAGCCAACTCCACACTGAGCATGATGCCGGACATGGGGCTCGATCTCACAACCCTGATAACATGACCTGAGCCAAAACCGAGAGTCAGACACTCAACCAACTGAGCCACCCAGGTGCCCCAGTATATTTTCACTTTTGTTAATAAAACGGTATGTGCAAAAAAGGTATCACAGAGAGCACAATATAAAAGGAGACACTAATCACATAAAAGTGGGGTTTTCTGGCCTCTCCTAAGTAGAATGGATCCAAAATACAAGAGCCCCACTTAAGCCAATCAACTGAAGAGGTAAAATATTGTATTATTTCTTTGCAGCCAGAAGAAAAAGAAGCAGAGAAATTACTTTTTGATCAAATAAAGGAAAAAGATTGCTGTGGACCATTCCGAGTTTTCATTTTCCCTCATGTAACAGCATTCGCTCCTAACCAATGTAGACAGCGCTCGCTGGGATTATGGTGTCAATGCTACACCACTTTGTGTTGTCATTCTTGTAAGTGCACTGTCTTCAAAGAGAATAACCCAGCATGTAGCTATTCTCCATTTACAGAAAGTCGATGAGCAGAAACACCTGGTATTCTTTTCATGCTCATCAAGATAGTTTTGGTATATGATCAGCTCAGGCAAGCCCTATAAAATTTCAGAGCCACCCATAAGATAGAACACTATACAATACACCTTAGTAGTACAGTGAGCTCATCTCAATAGTGTTCTTTTTGTTTTGGGGTCTCTGTTAATTGTTTCCCTCTGAAAAAATGGAGGACTTTTAGCCAAGAAAACCTTCATTAGTTTTCTATGTAGCTTTCCCAGGTGATACAAACACCCCTAGCAAGAGTGTGTGTGTCCATGTTAATTACAGTTTGCCCACAGGCCACCCTGGCAAGTGTCCAGCATTTCCCCTATCTACAAAGCATTTTATGCAGTGTGTACACGGACAGGATGGATTGTCTCATTTCCGCTCCAGACCCAGCAGGAAAGAGCAGACACCAGGACGCTTCTGTTAAAGACATGTTTCACTATAAAATTTTCCTTCAGGAAATTCACAGATCTCCAGGAACAGGGCAATTGTACTCCTGTACATTTGACTATATGTTTAATAATTACACTTCCTGCTTCACAAAGCACTAAATTTAACAGCTTAATTTAGAAAATATTTTGAACTAGCCAATTTACCTTTTTTAATAGCATACTTATTATTATCAGGGATTAATGAATAAAACTCACTGATGTGACAAAATGTTACTGAAATGGAAACACCACATAAGTATTATGAAACTGAGCCAGAAATAGACAGCACTGGCAACGGGAACACATATCATGGGCCAATTCATTGTGTAGATTTCACTTAGATCAGTGGTTCTTAATCAGGGGTGATTTCGTACCTCAGGGGACATCGCCCAACGCCTGAAGACGTTTTTTACTGTCATGACTTGGGGATGGGTTGCTCGGGCTTCTAAGAGATAGAAAGCAAGTTACGCTACTAAATATCCTACAAAGCACAGGACAAGCCTTCATTACAAAGAATGGTCTGTCAGAGAAAGACAAATACCATCGGATTTCTCTCATAGGTGGAATTTAAGAAAAAAACAGATGAACGTAGGTGACGGGAAGGAAAAGTAAAATAAGATAAAAACAGAGAGGGTGGCAAAGCATAAGACTCAACTATAAGAAACAGAGGGTGGCATAGGGGGATGGGGTAACTGGGTAATGAGGAGTAGGGAGGACACCTGATGTAATGAGAACTGTGTGTTAGATGCAACTGATAAATTCTATCTCTGAAACTAATAACATCCTATACTTAACGAAAGTGAATTTAAATTAGAAATTAAAAAAAAAAAATAAACAAAGAATGGTCTGGTCCAAAAATGTCAATAACTCCAAGCTAGAGAAACCCATCTGGAAATTATGAGGCAAAATTAGCAGCTTGGTATAAATTCCACATGGTAACACCATCTTTCCTAGGTACATTTTAATAAACCTTAGTAGTTATTTTCAGTCAAATTTCTCTAATATCATTCTAACTTGTCAAAATTATACATTGTTACCAAACACTATACATTTTGAAATATAAACAAATACCATAAAATTAAATTAAAATAGTTTAGCCTTTATCCCGCTATATCTGAATCTAGGAAAGACCAAAACTGGTAACAAATATACATGAGTCAAAACTGAATTGCATGGGGTGCCTGGGTGGCTCAGTTGGTTAAACGACTGCTTTCGGCTCAGGTCAGGATCTCAGGGCCCTGGGATCAAGCCCTGCACTGGGCTCCCTGCTCAATGGGGAGCCTGCTTCTCCCTCACCCTCTACTGTTCTGCCTGCTTGTGTCTCTCACTCTCTCTGTCAAATAAATAAATAAAAATCTTTAAATTAAAAAAACTGAATTGCATATAATTCTAATTAAAGATCCCAAAAATTCTTTCCAGTTTTCATCCTATTATCAATTTGTGATTTTGTTTTCTTTACAAGATAAAACACCACTTTTAACCTACCACATCTTAGAAGCCAGAAACAGAACCACTCTCATTGTCAGATAAAAGCATGAGGAAAGTATTCAGAAAGGTACCTGTGTATAAAGAAGAATCCCAGCTCTGCCTCTTAAATAATGCTAGACTATCTTCTTCTTAAAACACTACAAGGAATAATTGCTTTGAGTGTTTTGAGATCCTTGGTTCCTTTTTCTAAACAACAATTTTGCAGAGTACTTGCCTTTGATAAATTTGTATTATGTTTTATGCGGAGTCAATTTTCAACCTTCAATTCAGAATGACACAAGACAGAAAAATCAGAGCACAAAAAGAAATCAAACCACTTTCCTCTCATGTTGGTTGTATCATGTAGTTCTTTAAGTATATAACTCAATTAGTCTCTACAATTCTTTAAGTGCACGTCCTTGAAAACATCTTTGCCCCTCTTATCCTAATGGTCTTCCCTTCTTAATCTCCTACACTGGCATTCTACTACCTGTAATTTTATAAAACAGCACTCCTGTTTAACTGTTATAAATTACCACACAAACCCACAGTAGTTCTTTACTGCCCAAGCTTGGCTTTATTACCTCTCTATCTGTGCCATTGATAGCTACCAAAAATGATGACTTTTTTACAATAATATCTGATATTTAAGGAATAGAATCTGAAGTTAGACAGAAAACCCTAAGACTGAAATAGTAGCAGTTACAAGACTGAAGAGAACTACAAAAATTTTAAAAAAAAAAAAATCCCCTCTTTAAAAATAAGGTCTGCATTGATATGGTCTATGCATTAGAGATTCATCTGTGCTGAGCTCTCCTTCTAATGGTATCTCTAGAAAGGTTCTGTTTACACAGTGGGTTGGGAAATAAGAGTTCCTCTTAGGTTTGTTTGGTTCATTGGTGTTTTAAGAGAGTGGGAGGTCTCAAATCATGGATGGAACATAAAAGCAGGAATTTGATAAACCAAGGAAGAGCTTGTGGGCACTTGATCCATGAGGAAAAGAGTCAATATTGTGGCAGAAGTATAGGGAAAGAAAGGCAGATGGACACAAAACTACATTTAACCCAGTTGGTGACTGACTCCTACACTACTACACGTAATGACCTAAATGTAATGAGCTTCCACAGTGCTCACCAGGAGGCAGGTCTAACTCAATTCAGGTATGAATAAATATGCCTTAATTCAAATTCTAATTAAAGATGGTCCGGGGGCACCTGGGTGGTTCAGTGGATTAAAGCCTCTGCTCGGGTCATGGTCTCAGGGTCCTGGGATGGAGCCCCACATGGGCTCTCTGCTCAGCAGGGAGCCTGCTTCCCCCTCCCACCTGCCCGTGGCCTGCCTCTCTGCCTATTTGTGATCTCTGTCTGTCAAATAAATAAATAAAATCTTTTATAAATAAATAAATAAATAAATAAATAAATAAACATGGTTGGGAACGAGGACAAATAACCCAAAGACTTTCATTTCTCAAAACCATCAAATGTCAACAGAATAATCTCATAGATAATTTGGAGATAACACCTTGGCCTCATAAAAATTATATAAAGTAACAAAGGTTTTTGTGCCTCATCCATATATAACCTTTAAACCTATTTTCCCTCCCTGTTGCTCTACGTAGTTGTAAGAAAAAGGCCTCACCAAACCCTAATCAAACCTGCTCACAAAGAAGATAATACTTTATTTTTTATTATTTTTTAAAAGATTTTATTTATTCATTAGACAGAGAGAGAGCGAAAGCACAAGCAGGCGTAGGGGCAGAGGAAGAGAGAGTGAATTTCAAGCAGATTCCCCACTGAAGGTGGAGACTGACACAGGGCTCAATCCCAAGACCCCAAGATCATGACCTGAGCTCAAGGCAGATGCATAACTGACTGAGCCACCCAGGTGCCCCAATAATACTTTATTTTTAGATGTAAAGTTTATAAGACAATGACATCTGGTTCTAAATTCTCACCCACATTTCTGGTCAAATTGCAAATGCATGAAATTAAATTGAAACGTTCAATATGAGGATCTTCTTGCCAAGATGTTTTAAATGATGTACACATAAGATTAGTAACAGCTACTAATTTATTGTATTAATTAACTGTAATGGTTACCAAGGTGTTGGACAATTTCTATTGGTAAAATTTCAGCAGATTTCTCAAATCATGGTCTTTCTAATGCTCTAAGTTACCATCCTTTTTCTTAAAGGCAATACTCAAGCTACATAGATATAGCCATAATTTCTAGTATGTAAGACCCATGAAATTATGCTATAACGGAATTTATCAATAAGGTATTTTTTTGTGAGCTTATCCTGAAAATCAATTAGAAGTGCGAGCTGCTTTGGGAGGTTTAGCAAGAGTTTGTTTAGTAATGTCAATATGGACATTGTTCTTGGCTTCACATCCTATGTATTAGCAGGGAGATGCAGCACCTTTATAAAGAGTTGTTAAATTCAATTAGTTTTAAGTGACCCACTAAAGAACTGAGTAAGGACACTTTGAAGGATTCTTAAAATATATAATTCCAGGCGTTTTTTAGAAAACTAGTTTATCTCAATAATTGGGAAAAACTCTGAAAGTCCTGGACACAAGCGTTCAGGAATAAATGTATCGTGATAGATATAACACAGAAGAGACTGCATAGAA
>RCUC01168379.1:0-64661 GCA_003697995.1 Taxidea taxus jeffersonii | reverse complement strand
ATTTCAATTGATTTTCCTCTTATTATGCACCATTTTCCTTCTTCATTGCCTATCTTTGCCAATAATTTCTTGCTGAATGCTGGACACTGAATTTTGTCTTGTTTGGCACTGCATATTTTGTTTTGAATTTTTGTATTTCTTGTATTTTTGTATTTGATATTTATCACTTTGGCTGCAGCAAGACCAGTGTTTATTCCCTCTTTTTTTTTTTAAAGATTTTATTTATTTATTTGACAGAGATCACAAGTAGGCAGAGAGGCAGGCAGAGAGAGGAAGGGAAGCAGGCTCTCCGCCGAGCAGAGAGGCCCAACGCGGGGTTCGATCCCAGGACCCTGAGATCATGACCTGAGCCAAAGGCAGAGGCTCTAACCCACTGAGCCACCCAGGCACCCCTCCCTCATTTTTTTTTAAATATTTTATTTATTTATTTGACAGACAGAGATCACAAGTAGTTAGAGAGGCAGGCAGAGAGAGAGGAGGAAACAGGCCCCATGCAGAGCAAAGAGCCCGATGCAGGGCTCAATCCCAGGACCCTGTAATCATGACCCGAGCTGAAGGCAGAGGCTTTAACCCACTGAGCCACCCAGGCGCCCCTATTCCCTCATTTTTTTTTCCAGTGGTCCTTTTTTTGTCTTCATATAGTATCATCACACACATGGGCTAATCACTTCTTAGCTGAAGACTTCAGGGGGAACCTCTCCCAGTTTCTGGAGTTCCTATTGGTCCAACCCTCTTATCTCTGGAATTCTATCCTATATGCTACAGATGTGTAGGGCTCCCCAGGCATAGCTGTCATCTCACCTCAGGGGACCAAGATCCTCCTGATTTCCCACTCCTTGTATGTGACATGGACTTTTTTTCCAGGAAGTAGATCCTGGCAGTTGTTGGCCTCAGCTCATTTATTTCTTGCCTTGCAGGAATTATTCTTTCCTTCTTTTTACTATTATCTTTTTTAAAATTTCTTTTCAATGTTCCAGAATTCATTGTTTATGTACCACATCCAGTGTTCCATGCAATACGTGCCCTCCATAATACCCACCCAAACCCGAACCTTCTCCCCTCCAAAACCCTCAGTTAGTTTCTCTGACTCCAGAGTCTCTCATGGTTCATCTCCCCCTCCAATTTCTCCCAACTCCCTTCTCTCCATCTCGCCATGTCCTCTGTGTTATTCCTTATGCTCCACAAATAAGCGAAACCATGATACTTGACTCTCTCTGCATGACTTATTTCACTCAGCATAATCTCTTCCAGTCCCATCCATGTTGATATAAAAGTTGGGTATTCGTCCTTTCTGATGGAGGCATAATACTCCATAGTATATATGGACCATATTTAAAACTATTCTTTTATATATTGTGTTTTATTTTTAACTTGTTTTTTATTATTTGGTAAGTCTGACTAGAAGTAGATACCCAGTATGTTTTTCTTTTGATTTAATCCATTGGGTGCTCTGCAATGATGGCTTGATTTTTTTTTTCATCAATTTTGAAACTTCTCCACCATTACTTTCCCACTCTTGCGATCCCCTTTTCTTCTGCTACTTTAGTTACATATATACAAATATTGTACTTTTTCTCTATGGCCCTTTGACTTTTCACTCTTCTGTATTTTTCTTTGCTTTTTACTTTTTCAACCCTCTCCATACTTATTTCTAGAAATTTTTTGGCATATTTTCCAGTAAGTGAATAATTATTTTTCTAATATGCTGTGAAACCCATATTTAGAATTACTACTTTTGAGATTGTGTTTATCAGTTCTAGAATTTAGACTTCCTTTTCCATTTTCTCCTATTTTATTTTTTCTTTTTATCTCCTTGAACATTGTAAATATGTTTATTTTAATTATGTCTGGTACATTCATTATCCATATTCCGTGAGCATTCATTTTTGTTGTCTGTTGTTTCTCTTATATTTTTATGCTTTTTATTCCTCATATGCCACTTTAATTTTGCATGGTAGTCGTACATGGGATATTAAAACAA
The DNA here is from genome assembly GCA_003697995.1 of Taxidea taxus jeffersonii. NCBI lineage: Eukaryota > Metazoa > Chordata > Mammalia > Carnivora > Mustelidae > Taxidea > Taxidea taxus. Next base: position 62,680 of record RCUC01168379.1, on the reverse strand, counting down.
AATATAGAAATAATTTTAAGCCTTTGATGATGTTCTTCCTTCAGAAAAATTATTTTGCTTCTGTCAGGTGGTTAAAGCAAGTCAAAGTCATAGAGCTAGTATGCTTCCACATTTATGCTTATGCCCATGTTACTGATCCCAGCACAGAGAATAGAGATATGTCAGGTTCTTTCTGATTTGTTTGACTCTAATATTTTTCCACTGGCTTGAAGTTGTCAAAATTATAGGTTAACTTTTTAGCTCTGCTTCTTATTTTAGCAAACAGCATTTGGAGAAATGCAGTTCCGAATGCTGGACTGAATCTCAATGCCTTCTTTTGGGTCTTGGCCTCAAAATTTTTATTGCCTTGTTGGATTTCTGGTACTTTCAAGCAGACATTTTAAATATTTTGTCCAGTTACTAATTATTCTCAATGGCACTGTAGGTTTGAGTTACCTTGTTTGTGGTTTTTGAAAGAGGAAGTTCCATTCTGATTCTTCCCTTGTTATATGAGTACATATCGGCCTTTGATAAAAATAAAATTAATTTATAATTAAATGCTTTTTGAAATAAGTAAATTTTATTTGACCAGAAATAAGAAACCACTCTAAATTCTAGTTCAAGGAAGAGATGTAAAGAAAATATTACTAAGGTAATAAACAAAATGAAAATGATAATTGGCAATCAATATCCATAATTTTGAGTGGGACTAAATTTTTTATAACAATTTTTATATTAGTAAATGTAGTTTTGACCTAACAGTAAAAATAAGTTCATGTCTCCAATTGTTGTTCACGGATACTCTGTTGTTATGCTTTTAGTAGAGGTAATAGTTTGAGCCTGAGCTGAATCTAATGTGGTAGAAAGTTATTTATGTGTATGTAGGTTGGTCAGTTTAAACTACCAAGGAGAATTAGGAGAAATTAAAGCTTGGGAGAATGGTCAGAATTAGGAAGATGCAGGAAGATTACTTAAAATTTTATGATGGAAGGGTGCCTGTGTGGTTCAGGGGGTTAAAGCCTCTGCCTTCAGCTCAGGTCATGATCTCAGGGACCTGAGATCGAGCCCCACATCGGGCTCTCTGCTCGGCGGTGAGCCTGCTTCCTCCTCTCTCTCTCTCTGCCTGCCTCTCTGCCTACTTGTGATCTCTGTCAAATAAATAAAATCTCTAAAAAAAATAAAATAAAATTTTATGATGGAAAAAATTGTTTTAGTAATGGAAGTTCATTAGGAAATATGTATATGAGCTCCCTATTTTAGTAAGGAGTGTATTTTTCAACAGGGTCACCAAATAGAACCAATATAGTATAAAATAACAACAGTGGATATGGAGGACAAGATATAATATTCAAACCTTGTGCCTATATTTTAGACTCTACATTAGAAGTATTATTTGAAGAGTAGTTGATTTGGTGTTTTTGGGCAAGGAAACATTAAAAAGTGTTTGAAGTATCTTATTGCCAGAAAGCAAAGGTGCTTTTGAAATATCGAGGGTAGTGTCCAAGAAGCCAGCTTTATGGCATTTCTTTTAGCTAAATTGGTACAAAGGGAGACTCAAAAAGAGTAATAATTAACACTAATTGGAACAAATTAAGTCTCTGAGAATCTATGTCTCCTCAATGATATTCAAAAGGGGAAAGTTAATATCTATATAAAAACATAGTTGTAATATAAAATGATTAACTATTCTTAAGAAATGAATTAAATGTACAGGAAAGAATGTCATCTGCTGAGTAGTAAAACTTCTTAGGAAAACAAATAATAATATGCTTCTTATTTTTTGTCTTCCTGGCTGTACAGGCTATCAAAAGCACTACTCATTTTCTTAATGTCTTTGCCTTCTATTCTGGAATCATTACGTGTTTACAGGGGAAAAGCAGATCCATAGCTGGGATCAACTTATTGGGGGATGGGAGGAGTTCTGTCTTTCATTGGATATTGGCCTCATATAATTCAGTTATTTACAGGGACTGAAATCTATCTTCAAAGAAAAGTCTAAATCCTTAGAAAGAGTTGGGTGATGTTTGATTGCTCATACTCCTTGCCACCTATTAAAAACATGAAATCATTGTAATTTGCTAGTAACAAATTCACAAGTTTCCATTACTGCTGACTGATATGGTAAATATATATTAATGTAAAACCATTGGTTATTTTAGGTAGACAAAGCAAAACTTAAAGAATTTGCCTTTTGGAGAGAAAACACAATAAAGAAAATAAAACCTATGTGACAGAGATGGGGCCAGAAGTTCTGCTTATATAATAAGGGATATATAATTTTTTAACTGTAAGGTTAAAAATTCTGCATTAGGGGGTGCCTGCGTGGCTCAGTGGGTTGGGCCTCTGCCTTCGGCTCGGGTCATAATCTCAGGGTCCTGGGATCAAGCCCCATGTCAGGCTCTCTGCTTGGTGGGGACCCTGCCCCCCCCCCCAGCCACCACTCTTTATCCAGTTGTGATCTCTGTCCATCAAATAAATAAAATCTTTTTTAAAAAAATATCCTGCATTAGGCAGTTTAGAAGCATGGTAGTGGAAACAACGAAAGTTGCTTAAGTTAATGTTACCTCATTTGACTATAAATGCTCTTATATTGGGGCCAATACTGAATGTTGCAGTAAATTCTGAGAACATAGAACTATAGCATCATTGTTCTAGGGGAAATTCTGGCTGTGTTTAAAAATAAAGAATTTTTAATACTGAATTTTTAAAACTTTGGTATTTTAAGTATTTCTTCTATGGTAAATAAATAATACAAAAATAGTTTTAAAGTGTTGTAAACAGTATATAGTAAAATTCATTTTACTGCCATGACCAAACACAAAAACAATTTCCTCTAAGTGGGTATGGTGGGAATGCAAATTCTTATTAGTTGTGATGAAAATGCATCTATCCCATAATGAATGAGCATATTTTGAAAATACACTAGTCAGCCTCTACTACTTTTGGCAGTATTCTAAATGCTCAGCATAAAACAAAGAACAAGACAGAGAATGTCTGTCCTCTCACAGAGAGCTACCACTCCAGGGAGAAAGAAATAGCCAAACAGGAAACAAAAAAGATAATCTATTGTTAGAGATTGTACTTCTATGTTCCTAGAGAGCAAATGTCATATATGAAAAGTCTTGAGGATACTACCCCTTTATAATGTGACTATATAATTTATTGTCTAAACAAGGGCACTTAACAGAGTAAAAGGGGTGATAAACTAATTGAAATAATTTAATTTTCAAGTATTTGTTGACTGAGAAATTAGTTTTATTTGTATGGATTTACAAAATACTTCTCAAAAATTACTTTTAATTATAATTTCCTTAAAATGAAAATAACATGCATCTGTATATACTAAAGCAAAATATTAAAAAAACTGACTTTATAACATTAAAATAGCATAACTTGAAAATTAATTTTGGTACATACTCATATACTATAATCAGTTTTTAAACTTTATTAGTCTTTAATACTATATTACTGGTATTTTTCTGAAGGACATTTTTTTCAATAGGTCTTTATTTTGCCAGATAATTCCAATACTTTAAAAAGTAATTTTATGGGGCACCTGGTCAGCCCAGTCAGCTAAACATCTGATTCTTGGTTTCAGCTCAGGTCATGATCTCGGTCATGAGATCAAGCCCTGCATGGGGCTCTGCACTCAGTGCACAGTCATCTTGGGATACTCTCTCCCTCTCTTGCTGTACCTCCCACTCATGCTATGTCTCTCTAAAATAAATAAATCTTTAAAAAAATTTTTTTAAAAATAGGAAGTAATTTTATTATTGGGGTACCTGGGTGGCTCATTTGGTAGAACATGCAGTTCTTGATTTTGGGGTTGTAAGTTCAGTCCCTATATTGGGTATAAAGATTACTTAAAAAGTAAAATCTTGAAGTAATTTTATTCATAATAATTTTGAAACATTTGATATTTTTAATGAACTCCTTTCTGAAGACTGTACTTTATTTAATGGAGAAAATATTCTTTTTATACATGGTGAATCACCTGAATATCCAAGCAAGTGTTTCCTAAATGGAAAATATTCTCAATTTTTATTCATCGCATATTGAAATATATAAATATTTTAATACGTGTATTTTCTAGATACTGCCTTTTTAACCTCCTTTAGAAGAACTTACTTTGATGAGACCTTCCTTTTTCTTTTGTTTTCTTCCTTTTTTTTTTTAAGATTTTTTTTTTTTTTTTTTTTACTTATTTGAGAGAGAGGGCAAGTGAGAGAGAGAGCACAGCAGGGGAAGGGGTGAAGGGAGAGAGACAAGCAGACTCCCTATCGAGCAGGGAGCCCAACGCAGGACTCGATCCAAAGACCCTGCGATCATTACCTGAGCCAAAGGCAAACACTTACCCGACTGAGCCACCCAGTGCCCAAGACCTTTCTTTATTAACCCCTAACTCATAAATTCTATTTAAAATCCTTTTGAATATTTCACCGAATTTAGATACAAATCATAGGCCTTCTCATTTTAATTCCACTCTGGTACGGGATGTAAACTTTTCCAATTAAAAATAATTCTGTCAAAAGATTCTTCCAACAAGTCATGATATCATACAATTCAGTTACAGAATTTCAGAAATCTTAAAAACTGCTTGATAATTTTATCTTTCGATTTTTTCAGTTCCTTGCTTTTCTTGTAGGAATAATTTTCACTATCTCATATCTGATTTGCAAATTTTGTCTTCAAAGTGTTGGTAGAAATCAAAATAGTGGTTGAGGATTGATGAGAGGAGTGAAAAGAAAATTTTCTGGAGTGATGGAATTACTCTGAATCTCACTGGGGTAATGGTTATACACATGAATACTTTTATTGAAACTCATCAAAATATACTCTTTAGATCAGTTCATTTTATTTTACTGCATGCATATTTTACCATGATAAAAAAATCAAAACAAAGACCTTACTGCTCATGTGTGGAAAGATTAAAAAACAAATCAAAGTAATCTATAAAGCTCAGTATCATTTATATAAATTAAAAATACATATACATAGAACAGTAATACACATACCAAACAAACAAAAATCCCAACATATCATTTAGCAGTATAAAATGGTTTCTTGGTTGGGAGGTTGAGAGAGGAAAGTAGCATACAGGGGAAAAATGAGATAAAAATTAAAATACAAGTTTTATTGCATTTTATTTTCAGGTATAGATTTTTATACTAAAGTCCAAAATTTAAAGAAAATATGTTATTAGAATTGTATGAACAGTCTTTTTAAAGGAAATTTTACAAACACACTTACATTGAGAATTTGTCACTTGTTTATTCTAGCCTGAGAGTAAAATTTCATGAAACTTGGACAATGAAAATTCTTCTCATTAGTCAAAAGTAACAGTACAGTAATGGAATAACTGAAAATTGTGAAATACATATGGCTGACTTTTTTTTAGTAGGAAAAATAGTCTGTTGCAAAGCATTTGAACTGTATTTCTCTGTTTTTTCACACATATAAAAGAAGAGATTCATACCTGTTACTTAGGAAGTGTACTCTTCACAGTGTCCTGAGGGTGGATGTACAATTTCTTCATGGAATGTGAACGAATGCAGTTTTGCAAGAGAATGAATATTGTAAAATGCAGATTATTGATTTGAAGAATATTTGTACAAGCATTGTAGTCTATATATGAAGACAAAATTACCGTTCTTTAGGGCGGAGACACCCAAGATTGCTCTCACCTTCAGATGGTATTCAGGTATCTTCTGAACAAAACACACGTTTGTTGGTTCCAAAACATGGGTTTGTTGGTTCCAAATTAAGTAAAATAGTGGATTTTAAACTATAGAGTCAATATAAGTAAGTTATAAAACATAATACCACAAATTGCCAGCATATTAGCATGTATTATTCAGTTATTAATGAGCATGCACTTGGGGCGCATGGCTGCCTCAGTTGGTTGAGCATCAGACTCTTGGTTTCAATTGGGGTCATGATCTCAGGGTCCTGGGATTGGGCCCTGCATCGTTGTCACTGGACCCCCCCTTAGGGGACCTGCTTCTCTCCCTTACCCTCTCTGCCCCTCCCTCCCACTCACACTCTCTGTCTCTGTCTTTCTCTCTAAAATAAATAAATAAATTAGAGAATAATAATGAATGTGCAGTTGTAGACTTTTAGCTGAAATATATGAGAAAAACTGTACTCTGTGTCTTTGTGACACAGTATTTACAGGCTTCATAATGTGGGGTTAGTATGAAGTATTTTTATTTGTTTTCATTATTTTACATGTCCTCAAAACAGCAAATATTATTATAGTATAATTCTAGGTAAGCAAAACTTCATCTGTACAATTACTAAATGGTAGTTTCAAAGACTAACCTGCAAGTTAGTGAGACTTTACTCATAACCTCTGTGTGTTACTTGAGAATGGATATTGGTACCATGCAGGTGATTCAGAGGGTCATCAATTAAACTGCTGCTTGTGATCAGTAATACTTTCTAAAAATTACATATAGATTTCCTCCTATCTAAAAGTATTTAAGTGTCTTGTATGATTTCATATATTTAATTTTTTTAACCTATAATGTAGGTACCATATCTAGTCTTTTGAGAAATTGGCTACTTCAAATATTTTTGTTTTGTTTAATATGGAAAGTAGTTTTAAAGAAGATATATGTTTGACCCAAGGGTACAAAACACCAGATAATGGAATCTGGACTTTTCATTTGTAGGAATAGGTATTTATCCTTTCTAATAGGTATATGCTTTAGAATAGGGAAATTTCATACATGTCATTCATTCAGTACAATATTAGAGTAATTTAGTAAAAAGGAAATTAGAGTAATGTTACTGAGTACCCTGTATTCTTAACCCTTTGCTGTATGAAATGTGGTTTTGCAGGTTAGAAGGGAAAAGGGGAGTGACTTTGTTATAATCTTACTGCCTAAAACTCTCTGAACTACTCTATTCTGATTTGGATTTTTGATTTAGATAGTCACGATATATTACATTCCCACCAAGTCACAAATAAAGGGATGATAAAAACTTAGAGATGTTCTGTTTTAAAAGTATTTCACAGTGAAAAATGGACATCATGGTAAAAACAGAATTTTCATTCATTATTTAAAAATGAAAATCATACATAGCTTCTATAGAATTTGTGTCTCAACTGCTTGTATTTTTTTATAATATGTCTTTGTCAAAAATTGTGTTAGTCCCTTTGAATAACGAGAATTCCTATTACTTTTGTTTTGTCCTTACACATTAAATTAAACTAAATGTCTTGATGATTCTTAAAATCTTTCAAATTATTTTTTTTGTTTTTAAAATTTTTAGATATTTTTATTTATTTATTTGACAGACAGAGATCACAAGCAGGCAGAGAGGCAGGCAGAGAGAGGAGGGGAAGCAGGCTCCCTGCTGAGCAGAGAGCCTGATGTGGGGCTCGACCCTAGGACCCTGGGATCATGACCTGAGCTGAAGGCAGAGGCTTTAACCCACTGAGCCACCCAGGTGCCCCAAAATCTTTCAAATTATTATAATTAGAAATGTCTGGAAATGTGGAGTATCTGTGTGACAGTTTTATTCAAGCTTTACAGACACTATTGAAGCACATTTCATCATTAAATGCCGATTCAGGCAGAGGCCTTTGAAGTAAATTGTTTACATTGATTTGTAATCCCATAAGCCTTTATAGTGAGCTATCCTCGTTGAATTACAACCTTGCTTAATTCAGCAGAAAATTGCGTTCCGCCTATTTGAGAGACCGGCTTAAGGACTTGAGCCCAATTAAAAGAATTCTGCCTGTGATGATGATGAAGGCTTTGATGACCAGACATGCATAACTGACTACACATAGAACAGCCTTCACTTATGGAGAACTGAGCTCCAAACCCCTGACTAAAGATGATAGAGGCGAAAAAGTACCTACCGCACATGGTGCCTGGCACAAGTTAGGCACCCAAATTACTGTTCCTGTGAAACAGCAAAGAAATGTTTACCTCCTCAGAACCTCTCATCTCTAGTAAAGAGGTATAGAGCTAAGATTCTTCCTGTGGTTAAGCAGCTCGTAAGGTAGCACTTTCTGTACTTTGAGAAGATTGATTGCATCAGAGTGCCTGTGACACATGAAATTTAAAAAGGGAAGGGAATAATATCTTAAGAATACCCCAAAGAGCAAAGGAAACAGTCAACAAAACCAAAAGACAACTGACAGAATGGGAGAAGATATTTGCAAATGACATATCAGATAAAGGGCTAGTATCCAAAAATCTATAAAGAGCTTAGCAGACTCAACACCCAAAGAACAAATAATCCTATCAAGAAATGGGCAGAGGACATGAACAGACATTTCTGCAAAGAAGACATCCAGATGGCCAACAGACACATGAAAAAGTGCTCCATCTCACTGGGCATCAGGAAAATACAAATCAAAACCACAATGAGATACCACCTCACACCAGTCAGAATGGCTAAAATGAACAAATCAGAAAATGACAGATGCTGGCGAGGATGCGGAGAAAGGGGAACCCTCCTACACTGTTGGTGGGAATGCAAGCTGGTGCAACCACTCTGGAAAACAGCATGGAGGTTCCTCAAAAAATTGAAAATAGAGCTCCCTTATGACCCAGCAATTGCACTACTGGGTATTTACCCTAAAGATACAAACGTAGTGATCCAAAGGGGCACGTGTACCCAAATGTTTATAGCAGCAATATCCACAATAGCCAAGTTATGGAAAGAACCTAGATGTCCATCAACAGATGCATGGATAAAGAAGAAGTGGTATATATACACAATGGAATACTATGCAGCCATAAAAGAAATGAAACCTTGCCATTTGTGATGACATGGATGGAACTAGAGCGTATTATGCTTAGCGAAATAAGTCAACTGGAGAAAGACAACTATCATATGATCTCCCTGATATGAGGAAGTGGAGATGCAATGGGGGTGGGGGTTAAGGGGGTAGGAAAAGAATAAATGAAACAAGATGGGATTGGGAGGGAGACAAACCAAAAGAGACTATTAATGTCATAAAACAAACTGAGGGGGGTGGGGGGGAGGGCTGCTGGGAGGGGTTGGTGGGGTTACATTATATGTTTAAATAAAAATAAAAATTAAAAAAAGAATACCCCAAAGATAAGGAACATAGCTCTTAGGCAACAACATGTGCTAGTGGAGAAATTTTTAAAGAGAGTTAAAATCCTTCCTTAAAATTTACCTAGAAGAGGGTAGTGTTTCATGATTAGAAAATGTGTGAGACTCGTCCTTATATATTCCATTGTGTACTCACAATTCTGAAAGGTCATACTGTGAGTCAACTATGTACTGAAAAAAAGGCAGCATAGGGAGAGGATCATATTCAGTAGAAGATAATGAGTGAGGCTAAGTTCTAGCTTTGCCATTTACTGACCTCTTAAATGGGAATACTAATAATAGTTGCACCATAGGGTTGTTGAGAGATTAAATAAGTTAATATATGTAAAGCACTGAGAACAGAATCTACCAAGTAATGAACACTATATAAATATTGAGTATCACTAATATTTTATTCTTACTTTATAAGTATGAATTTTCTGTATTTAAAGAATGTGAGAGCAAAAGAAAGAATCCTTGATGTGCTAAGCAGGTATGTATTTGAGTTTAGTCACTGGAATTTCTATCAGATGTGAAAGGTTTACCTGATAAAGAGTTTAGGCTTGAAGGAAATAACCAGTTAGCATGAGGTCATGTCTGTCCTTGATTCATTCATTTTCAGAGCTTTTCTTTTTCTTCCCATTAAGAACATTTACTCTCTTATCTGTCAAAGATCATTTCCACTTTCTTGTAAGTACACACAATTTCCTTGAAAATTGCCCCTCCCTGCCAGGGATGTTACTCATATTCCGTCAAACCTAACAAGACTAATGTGATAAGGGCCTGGCTAGACAACACAGTGTGTGGTCTGAGTATTACAAAAGAAGGGCTAGTTTATCTTCATGTAGAAGTTAATATATAAATACTGGGTGACAGAGGCATCCTTTGGGATCAGTAAGCTGGGATCATGTAAGCCTCAGAATGTCTGCAAATATGTCACCCCCTCAACTTTTGTCTTCAGCATGGAGGAAGCTCACCTGTAGTGGAGGGAACAAGGCCAGCACGTAGAAGGAAACAGAGGGATTCACCTTGGGAATGAGGTAGAAAAAATGCAGAGACTACTATGAGTAATTACACATCAACAAATTGGGACGGCTGACATAAACTCCTAGTACATTTACCCTACCAAGACTGAATCAATGACAAACTATCAGAAAGAGAAGTTAAGAAAGCAGTCTCATTTACAATTGCATCTAAAAGAATGAAAAACCTGGGAATAAATTTCACCAAAGTGATAAATGGCTTACACACTGAAAAATATAAGACACTGATGAAATAAATTGAAGAAGACACAAATAAATGAAAACATACCATGCTCATAAAGGGAAGAATTAATATTGTTAAAAAGTTCCATACTACCGAAGTGAACTAACTATACAGTCAGTGCTATCCCTATCAAAATGCCAATGGCATTTTTCACAAAAATAGGATAAACAATTCTAAAATTTGAATGAAGCCTCAAAAGGCCTCATATAGCTAAAGCATTCTTGAGAAAGAAGAACAAAACTGAAAGTATCACACTTCCAGATTTCAAACTATACTACAAAGCTATAATGAAACAGCATGGTATTTGGCATATAAACAGATACATAGATCAATGAAATAGAATAGAGAGCCCAGAAATAAATCCCCACATATATAGTCAATTAGTTTACAGCAAAGGAGCCAAGAATATACAATTGGGAAGGGATAGTCTCTTCAGTATATGATGTTGGGGAAAGTGGACAGCCATATGCAGAAAGATGAAACTGGACCCCTTACACCATACATGAAATTAACTCAAATGGATTAGTTTTAAACATTAGACCTGAAACCATAAAACTAAAAGAAATCATAGGAAGTAAGGTGTTTGACTTCAGTCTTAGAAATGAGTTTTTGAATTTGACACCAATATCAAAGGCAAAAATAGCAAAAAGAAGCAATTGGGACTATTATCAAACTAAAAAGCTTTTGCATAGCAAAAGAAACAACGGAATGAAAAGACAATTTATAGAATGATAGAAAAACATTTGCTAATCATTTATTTGGTCGTAGGTCAATATCCAAAATATATAAAGAACTCCCATGTTAGTAGCAAAAAAACCCAAAACATCTGTTTTAAAAATGGGCATAGTAACCAAATTTTTCCAGAGAAGAGGTGCACGTGGCTAACAGGCACATGAATAGGTGCTCAGCATCTTTTGTCATCAAGGATATGGACATAAAAACTGCAGTGAGATGTCACCTTATACCTGTTAATATGGCCATCGTCAAAAAGACAACAGCTGTTGGCAAGGATGTGGAGAAAAAGGAATTCTTGTGCTCTACTGGTGGAAATGTAAATTGCTGTAGCCACTGTGGAAAAGAATATGGAGGTTCCTCATAAAATTTAAAATAGAAAAAAAAATTTAAAATAGAACTACTTTATGGTATAGAGGTTCCATTTATGGGTATGTATCAAAAAGAAGTGAAAAATATATCTGCATTCCCATGTTTATTGGAGCATTATTCACAACTACCTGATGCTGTGCAATCCTCTCTGCTGTGCAACACAATAATTTCCTGCATTAAAATGTGCATTTCCTAGGATGAACCCTGGAAGAAAAAATAGATTAGCTTTCCTTCAACATCCCAGGGTATAATTTTATATTATTACTGTTAGGCAGCATACAACACTACCTTTTTTTATTTTATTTTTTTTAAAGATTTTATTTATTTATTTGTCAGATAGAGAGCACAGGAGCGAGCACAGGCAGACAGAGTGGCAGGCAGAGGCAGAGGGAGAAGCAGGCTCCCTGCCGAGCAAGGAGCCCGATGTGGGACTTGATCCCAGGACGCTGGGATCATGACCCGAGCCGAAGGCAGCCGCTTAACCAACTGAGCCACCCAGGTGTCCCAACACTACCTTTTTTAAAAAAAATTATTATTTATTTATTTGACAGAGATCACAAGTAGGCAGAGAGGCAGGTAGAGAGAGAGAGGAGGAGGAAGCAGGCTTCTGAGCAGAAAGCCTGATGTGGGGCTCAATCCCAGAACCCTGGGATCATGACCTGAGCCCAAGGCAGAGGCTTTAATCCACTGAGTCACCCAGGCACCCTACAACACTATCTTTTAAGTTGGTAATTAGGAAAAAGAATAAAACCCACATGCCCACGTACTGGGGAATAGAAAATACTCAGATGCTCCCTCAGTTCAAAGCTCTGACTAATAAATATTTTGGCCTTGATTTTTAGGTAATGGAATCCACAGGGCAAAATTAATAGTCAGCCAATTGGGAGTTTTATGAGAGTTGAATTGTCAGAGAAATCTGAGCTTGGCACCCAGGGGCATCTGATTTCCTAATACCTCTGTTGATTTTTAGGCCATAAAACTGGCACCAAAAAGCAACTGGACTGCTGACCTGGCATAGTCACCAGAATTGGAGGTTTTCCCAGTGTATCTTTCAAGTGTGAGGAAGAGAGATGTTGCAGTGAGCAGACCCAGGGACAGCCAGATAGGCAGAACAAGAAACTTGCACTAAGTGCAGAGTAGGAAAACTTTACTTCTCCTGCCCATCCGTATAAGACCTAAGTTCTGGACCAATAATTACTACCACCAGTATACTCTATTTCTATACAGGGAAAATTCTGTCTTTTCTCCCATTGTGTTTTAGATAAACTTATCACACTTTATAGGATCCTGGTAAGCCCATTTCTGAATCTTATCAGTCAGCAGTGCTAAATTTGAAATTGGATAGAGAAACTACGTATTACTGGACAATAGCTAGATGTTACTGGATGGAGAATCTAGATGTTATCCTTTGGTGAAGGAATAATTCCACTTTCATTTATACATTGAAGAGTTAGTTGGGGCATTTTTGAAGTAAGTATGCCTACAAGATTCGAAGATGAACTATAAAGAGAAAAGTGAAAAACCACAGTCTTAGATAATTCAGCATTTTCAGAGATAGGACACACATGCGCATGCAGACACACAGAGAACAGAAAGTCAAAAGTATATATATTTTTTCCTTGTATCATAAATCAGTAAAATTTAAATTTAAATTCCAGTAGAGATTACAGTGAAACTTAACCAGTTGATTCTAAAACTTAAAATAGTAAATGTGCAAGAATTACCAAAACACATTTTCTCCACTAAAAAATAAGTTTTTTGAAATATAATTGACCTACAATAAACATTTTTCAGTGCACATTTTGATAAATTTTGACCTCCATATCTACCTGTGAAATCACCATAATTAAAACAGTGAATGTATTCATCATCCCCACAAGTTTCTTTGTGTCCTTTATAATCCCTCCTTCCTCACCTCCTTGTCCTTTGCTAGGTATAGGTTTCTAGTTGGCATTTTTTTTTCAGCACTCTAAAGATGTTACTCTACCATGAGCAGGTTCACATTGTTTCTAATAAGAAATCTTTAGTCATCATTATTATTCCTTTATTCCTTTTTTCACTGGTCACTTTTAAGACTTTTTCTTTATTACTGGCATTGAGCAGTTTCAGTGCAGTTTTAAAAATATGTGTCTTTTGCCTTTTGCATTTGTGGAATTTGTTACAGTCTGTAGTCTCCTCAGACTTGTAAAATTTTAGCCATTCTTGATATTTTTTTTTCTGTACAACCTCTTTCTCCTTTCCTCCTGGAACTTTAATTACACATATGTATTAGGCTGTTTGAAGTTATCATATCGCTCAGTAATTCTCCATCATATTTTTAGCCCTTTGCTCTTTGTTTCATGTTCTACAATCTCTACTGCTATGTCTTCAAGTTGATCGGTTATTTCTGCTGCAATATCTAATCAGCTGTCAATCCCATGCAGTGGATTTTTCATTTTTAACAAAGTAATTTAAGCTCTCGAATTTTGATTTGGACTCTTTTTTTTTTTAATCTTTTTCGTATTTTGCATGTCTCTACTCAACATACTCTATAATTCCTTTAACTTTCAACCATGTAAAATACAGTTGTAATAACCAGTTTAATATCATTGTCTCTTGATATTAATAACTTTGTTCTGGTTTGCCTTTGGTTGCCTATTCTCCTAATTTGGGGCTGTATACTTTTTTCTATGCTTTTTAAAAATAGAATGCTAGATGTTGTAAATTTTACCTTCTTAGGTACTGGACATTTTAGTGTTGATGTAAGTATAATTGAACTTTGTTCTGGGAGGCAGTAAAGTTAGTTGGCAACAGTTCATACTTTTGAGATTTCTTAGGTAAATAACAGCAGCATTTAGCTCAGGGTTATTTATAGCTAGTTAGGTTTCCTTGGATTCTCAGCTCTGATTTCATAAGGAAGTCTCCTATGTTGTCTCTGGGCTTCCCTGTCTGCTCCATTTTCTGGAACACTCAAGAGTAAGCAGTGAGTCATCACTGTCCTTTTTTGCTTAACATTAAATGTCCTGAGAACTGTTGTTTTTTTGTATTTCATCCAGTCTTTTAGTTGTTTCTGCTAGAAGGGTAAATCTAGTCCCTCCCATTCCATCTCAGAAGAAGAAATCGACCAGGGCAATTTAGAACTAAAATAGGAAAGAATTTGCTCTAGTCGGAAATAATGAATCATCGCTTATTTGGTACAGAATTTTAAAAATGGATCCATTAGAAATACCTGTATGTATGAGGAAATGAGTACCCAATAATTATAACTTTTTTGAATTAGTAGATAACTTATGGACTTCCTAAAAATTGGAAAAATTAACAAGTATTTGGTAAAACCAAGAGTTGTACACCTTCATCATTTAAATCTCAAAAAAATGCCTTCTAGTTGGATTAAGGTTCCAAAACACAATACACATTTTTAAAGATTTAAAAGAATATAAATGAGAATAATTTTGTGACTGTGGCTTATGGAAATTCTCTAGAAACCAAAATTGTAAGTCATAAAGCTAGACTGATAAATTTGATTATGTAAAAATTAAGTCTCTGTCACCAAAAAATTCCATGATAAACAGTATTATAAGGAAAGTGACAGTTGAGAAAAAGTACACACATAACAGACATTGGATTCATATTAAAATATGTAAATGGTTTGCCAAGTAATGAAAATAACAGGGTAGGGACGCCTGGGTGGCTCAGTTGGTTGGGCAGCTGCCTTGGGCTCAGGTCATGATCCCAGCATCCTGGGATCGAGTCCCACATTGGGCTCCTTGCTCAGCAGGGAGCCTGCTTCTCCCTCTGCCTCTGCTGCCACTCTAACTGTGCTCACTCTCTCTGACAAATAAATAAAAAACTCTAAAAAAGAAAATAACAGGGTAATGGAAAACAGTAAATAGACACTATTTACATGACAGAAAATGAATATAGTTAAGAAACATGAAACATTATCAAGCATTTTTTTTTGATTAGCAAGAGTTTAATATCAAATACTGTAGAGTTAGAGGAATAGGTAATCTTAAAAAACTTAAGAATTTGTCTTGGACCAACAGTTTTTTTTTCTTGTTATATATCCAGTTTTAACACCATACATAAGAATAAGGTACAAAAAGGTTTTCATTGTATTGTTTCTTTCTGTAAAAAATTAGAAACAACCTGTATTTCCATTGTGGAAAACATTTAAACTACAAATAAATCCCAGCATATATACATTATGTCATACCATAGATCAGTTTTGAAATGATACAGAATACCTTTTTTTTTTTTTTTTTAATTTATTTATTTGAGAGAGAGGAAGAGAGCACGAGGAGAGGGAGAATTAGAGGGAGAGGCAGTGTCCCTGCTTGGCCTGATGCGGGACTCAATCCCGGGACTCCAGGTTCATGACCTGAGCGGAAGGCTGTTGCTTAACCAACTGAGCCGCCCAGGGTGCCTGATACAGAACACTTTCTAAGGGAATTACTATGGTTGGAAGGGGGGGAGAGGGAAGCAAGCAATTTTTATAATAATAAATGCAGTATGATGTTTCTGCCAAAAATACAAATATATATAAAGACATCCACACTGTATATTTCTTAAAATTCATGAGTGAATGTGTGTGTTTGTATTTAAAACATAAAAAAAGCCTGGAAATATACTCATTCATCTGTAACAGGGATTATCTTGGTAGTCAAAGTGAGTTTTACCTTAATCTATAATTTTTCATTTTTTTAACATTGGGAATACATTATACATTCCTTGTGTAATTGTATAAATAATAGCAAACAGACACTAAAAATTAGTTTGTATATTTGGCAAGAAGTAAGTATATGGGAGTTTGCGTGTGCATGCAAGGAGGCTAAGTAGTGGAACATGGTAGTTTCCTGCCACTTTGTAACATAGCGTCCCTTCCTCCTTTCCCAGTTAATAAAGCCATTAAGTTCCTTTTTGTTGTTCTGTTTTATTTTGCTTAAACTAGTTGAAATGGGATTTGTATCACTGAAAACTGAACAGATCTTTATTTTCTTACTAAGACATTTTCTGTTCTGTTGTCCGTTATGTAAACAAAATTAGTCTATTACTATATAAACTCCAGCTTCTCTTTAGGAAGAGTCACTACCCTAGTATGAAGCTTGACTTTAATCTTGTGGGGTGGAAGAATAGACTGGGAAAGGAATGGTGCTTTACTTTGAGAAATGTCTGCATGAGTAAATAGCTAAGATTTTCATTAGTCTGTTCAGTCAATGTGGCTGTAGATTTGAACTACGTAGGATTAAGATAGTAGACTAATAAATTAAGAAGTAAGAAATACAGGAATAAGTAAGGTATATAAGATTCTAACAGTCTGATTTTGATAATGGTTTAATGTCTTCTGTTTCCCTTCTGTCCAATGACCAAGTCCTCAGAATCTGTTCTGGGGATCTGAGACTGGGGAAGCTCCCTTAATTCACTGCTCTTGTCTCTCGCATGCTACTGTAGATTGCAGTATTGTCAACTATTTGGATACTGTGGCCTAGCTAAATTGACACATAAAATTAACCATCATGCTTAGTATTATATTTCTTTAGAGAATTCACAAATGGCTTTTAATAATGTACTGGTGGATCTACAGTATACTCCTATTAAAAACTATTTTTTAAAATTGTTTTGAAAAATAAGGGTAACATATCTATGTATGTTGAAAGAAAAATTTCTTTATATTGCTTATATGTTAATTAAAAGTGATATTAGCAAAATAATAATGCTTGCTATGTGTTTGCAGTTTTAATCTTTCTCAGCCCCATCTCTAATATCAGGTCAATGCAGTTCTTGTGAAGAATGCATTTTTTATGGCTTTTATTCTTTCTTTTTTCTCATTACATTTCCTCTAGTCTTATTTTTTTAAGGTGTTTTTCTTTATTAATTTGAGAGAGAAAGAGAGAGCATAAGCATGAGCAGGGAAGAGGGGCTGAGGGAGAGAGAAAAGCAGACATACCATTGAGCAGGGACCACAACATCAGCCTGGATCCCAGAAAGGAGGGATTATGACCTGAGAAGAAGGGGGTTGCTGAACTGAGCCACCTGTGGTTCCCTCTGGTCTTATTCAAATTGCATTCTTGTGGCTGATAAATCCCTGATATGTTCAGAACAAATACTACTAAATGAAAAATGCCATCTTTTATTATTTTTTTGGTAATGAAATATGTAAATATTTTAACAGAAGTATTGTTGCAGGTATAGTCTTCATTTCCATTTTATTTTATTTTTTTTAAAGATTTTATTTATTTGACAGACAGAGTTCACAAGTAGGCAGAAAGAGAGAGGGGGGAAGCAGGCTCCCCACGGACTAGAGAACCCAATGTGGGGCTTGATCCTAAGACCATCCTAGAGGGCCCTGAGATCATGACCTGAGCCAAAGGCAGAGGCTTTAACTCACTAAGCCACCCAGGCACCCCTTCATTTCCATTTTAGACAAATACTTTTAGAAAACATCAAATAATTTGCCACCATTTGTGATTATTTTTAGTATTTGGTATAAATGCATCAATAATATAGAGCACAGTGTTATAACATTTCAGTGGAGAATATAAATATATCCAGTAAAAATAGGAACTTCATCTTTTTAAATGTATTTTTAGGATTCAATTAAATTTCACATATAACTCTCACTTTTTGAGCTTACAGTGTTTAATTTGTTTGGTTCTTATGTGGCTTTTTAAAGTAAGTTCCTTTCTTATATAACTTATATACTAAAGAGTAAACAAATCACAAATTGTACAGCTTGATGAAACCTCACTAAGTGATCATTGCTAATGTAACTACCACCCAGCTTAGGAAATAGATCATTATCAGGTTTCCAGAAGTTCCCATCATATCTCCTCCCTATTGATAACTATTAGGAGTCCATAATTTTTTTTTTCAGCTCAGAAAAATCATCTTCCCCCACTCTTCATTTTATTAGGGGATGCAGTGTCCATGTAGTTCATTCTTTGTGTGTGAGAGAGAGCGCCATACGTGAGTGAGAGGAAGACTGTTGGTACATAACACTTCATTGACTTCTGTTATGATTTGAAGAGAATAAATTATGTAAACCTATTTTGACATGTTCATTGTTAAGGGTAGCCATTGTAAGAAATGTATGTGTATGTGTATTTAGTGTATGTGTAGATCCTTCCATACACTACCTTTTTTTACAAAAAGCCTAACGCAACCATTTGGAAACATCAGTGCCAATTGCTCAGAGTAATATAATGAAGTGGGTTCCTCTGTGTGCATAGCTACAGGGTGGCAGGTGCCTGGAAATCTGAAGAGAATGGGAAGAGAGATAGTAGGAAGTGAAGATGCAGAGGTATGGGGGCACCAATAAATGACATCTTTTTTCCATCTTGAATCTAGAGTCATGGAAAAGAGATTGGTAGAGATATGTATTGGCTTTGATATTGAGCAAGCTAATCATATAATATGGCTTTAGTTTTCAGACCAAAGGACTTGCTAAGACTCACCCAAGGGAGACTTTGGGTTTGCTAAGCAGATATACTGACCTGGGATAATTGCCTTAAATAGATTAAAATTAATCCCCAGTGCTTACAGATGTTTAATAGATTAGTTTTGCCAGTTAAAAACCATGGTGCAGGGGCGCCTGGGTGGCTCAGTGGGTTAAAGCCTCTGCCTTCAGCTCAGGTCATGATCCCAGGGTCCTGGGATGGAGCCCTGCACGGGCTCTCTGCTCAGCGGGGAGCTTGCTTCCTCCTCTCTCTCTGCCTACCTCTCTGCCTACTTGTGATCTCTATCTGTCAAATAAATAAAATCTTAAAAAAAAAGCAACAAAAAAAACACCCCATGGATCAATACCTGTCAGACCCTTGGTAAAAAAGGACATATATTCCACTCCTTTCATATGGAGTGGAATAAAGAAGGGATGAGGAAAGAAGACTGGGTATTATAGGGTCATTATTACTCTGTATGAAAAGATGAAACCAGGGGAATGGAGATTGCTCTTTAATATTATACATTAGTCATCATCTATAACCTCTTTATAGACTCATATGTATGTCTCAAAGCTGCCTTGTGTTATAATTGATAATTGTAGCTTAATGTTTAAAAACCCTCAGGTGAGCACATGTGCCTATACAGAGAGTGATATAATTCTCCTCAGCATATATAAAATGAATTACATAGACAGATTAATCAGCACTTTGATGGTCTGTATAACACTGAAGTGTTAATTACTCCTGCCTTTCAAATGAATAGAATTTGATTAATAATTTGACCCCAGAAATTATGTATTTCCCTTATTGATAATTTCCCTTACTGATAATGTTTCCCTTATTGATAAGTAAATCTAAGGTACTGTGCAGAAACAAAAAAGACAGGCAAAAGTAGTTATAATATGTACATTTTGTAATCTTGGCCTTTATTGCAGGCTAAAATTTTTTTTAAGGTTTTATTTATCTATTTAACAGAGAGAAATCAGGAGTAGGCAGAGAGGCAGGCAGAGAGAGAGAGGAGGAAGCAGGCTCCCTGCCAAGCAGAGAGCCTGTTGCAGGACTCGATCCCAGGACCCTGAGATCATGACCTGAGCTGAAGGCAGAGGCTTAACCCATTGAGCCAGCCAGGTGCCCTGCAAGCTAAAATTTTAAAATACATTATTAAAAGGTTGATATGTGAGCAATTGGGGGAAAAAAGCAGTGATCATTAAGGCCAGCATAGCCTTATTAAAATAAGCTATGTCAGAATAACTACTACAATTTTTTTCTGACAAGGTTATGAGATTGGTAGTTTATAGAAATACTAAGGACAATAAAAATAGAAATAATGACTGTAAGGATAATAGCAACAGTAGCAATAATGTTCACTTTCATCTGTTGAGCTCTTACTATATGAATTAATAGTTTTAAAGCCATTGGAACACTGTGTGATGCATGCTAACAGCTTGAAATGTGTAAGCTCTTATTTTTATTATTTTATTTTTATTGCTCTTATTTTTTTAAGAAAATTTAGGAATATTAAAATATACTGGGTGCCATGGGCTGAATGTGTTCTCTCAAAATTCATATATTGTTAATGCCCAATTATTAAGTACTATTATTATAATTGTAGGGGGTGGGCCTTTGGGAGGTGATGAAGTCATGAGGACAGATCTCCAGTGAAAGAGATTAGTGCTCTTTTTTATAAAAGAGTTCTGAATGAGCTCCCTTGCCTCTTTCACCATGTGAGGACAGCGAGAAAAGTTGGCAGTCTGCAACCTGGAAGGGGGCTTTCACCAGACACACAGTCTGTCGATGTCCTGATCTTGAACTTCCCAGCCTCCAGAACTGTGGGCAGTATATTTTTGTTCTTTATAAGCTACTGAGTTCGTGGTATTTTTTTTTTTAATATTTAAAAGAAGCTTTAATAACATATTGCAGTAGTAATACATATGTTGATTAAAAAAATAAAAAAACAGTAGAGAAAGGCATAATTGCTCAGCAATAGCCTCTATTTCACTCTTTCTCAGCCTGTCCTGCTGCTCCTAGATAATTCTGGAGAATATTTGTTTTTTTTTGTTTTGTTTTGTTTTGTTTTACTTTATGTTTATAGCAGCAATGTCCACAATAGCCAAGTTATGGAGTTCGTGGTATTTTTGTGAGAGCAGCCTGAGTAGACTAAGACACTGGGTATTTATAAAAAAATTTGAGTAAGTTTTTAATACTGTATAAATTTATTAAATGGAACAGATTTTATTATAATAAGGTGAATTTGTAACTGGGTAGTATCAAAGGATTTTACGTAAAGAAATGTCTTCAGTGGAATAAGAAAGGTCTATGATCTAGACCCTTTTTATTCAGCATTTTCATTAATGACTTTATGAAGGTACATTCATTAAGTAGGTGAATTAAACAGAAAGGTAGCAAATCTGGACTCCAAGGATTTTGTCATTCTGGAACAACATGCAAGGTGCATATATCTTTTTAAATTAGTGTTTTTGTTTTCTTCAGATAAGTATGCAGAAATGGAATTGCTAGATCGTATGGTATGTCTATTTTCAAAGTTTGAGCAACCTCTGTACTGGTTTCACAGCGGTTGCACTTACATTCCTGCCAACAATACATGGTCCCCTTTTTCCACATCCTCACCAACACTTGGCATTTATTATCTTTTTGATAGCTCATTGTGGTTTTGATTTGCATTTCTCTGATTAATAATGTTGAACAACTTTTCAGGTACCTATTAGCCATCTATGTCTTTTTTTTTTTTTAAAGATTTTATTTATTTCATAGAGATCACAAGTAGGCAGAGAGGCAGGCAGAGAGAGAGGAGGGGAAGCAGGCTCCCTGCTGAGCAGAGGCCCCGATGTGGGGCTCGATCCCAGGACCCTGGGACCATGACCCAAGCCGAAGGCAGAGGCTTAACCCACTGAGCCACCCAGGCGCCCCCATCTATGTCTTTTTTAGAAAGGTATCTGTTCGGTTACTATGCCATTTTTTGATCAGATGGTTGTCTTTTTGTTATTAAGTTATCTGAGTTCTCTATATTTTTGGGGTATTAACCCATTATTAGATCTATGATTTGCAGATACCTTCCATTCATTAGGTTCTTTCTTTTTGTTAATGGTTTCCTTCAGTATGCACAATTTTGTAGTTTGATATAATCCTATTTGTTTATTTTTGCTTTACTTGCCTTTGCCTTTGGAATCAGATCAAAAAAATAGTTACCAAGACACATGTCAGGAAGCTTACTGACTATGTTTTCTTCTAGGACTTTTATGGTTTCAGTCCTTATTCCATTTTGAGTTAATTTTTTAAGTGTTCCATTTTGAGTTAATTTTTTAAAAGGATTTATTTATTTTAGAGAGAACAGGAATGTAAGCAATGTAAGTGGGGGAAGGGGCAGAGGGAGAGGCAGAGACTCTCAAGCAGATATCCCCCAACCCCTGAGCTGAGCCCGACGTGGGGCTCCATCTCACGACCCTGAGATCATGACTTGAGCTGAAATCAAGAGTCAGATGTTTAACCCACTGAGCCACCCAGGACCCCTGTGTTAATACACATGGTGTAAGATGCTGATCCAGTTTTCATTCTTTTGCATCTAACTGTCCAGTTTTCCCAACACTATTTATTGAAGAGACTGTCCTTTTCCCATTTTAGATTCTTGGCTCCTCTGTTGTAAATTAATTAACCATACATGTGTGGATTTATTTCTGGGGTCTCTTGTTCTTTTCCATTGACCTTTGTGTATGTTTTTATGCCAATACCATACTGTTTGGTTGTTTTCACTTCATACTGTCATTTGAAATCAGGGAGCATATTGCTCTAGCTTTGTTGTTTCTCAAGATTACTTTGGTTATACAGCATCTTTTGTGGTTCTGTACAAACTTTAGGATTGTTTGATTCCTATGAAAAATGCTTTTGGAATTTTGGCAGAAATCACATTGAAGCTGTAGATTTCTTTAGATAATATAAATATTTAAACAATAGTAATTCTTCTAATCCATGAGCGTAAAGTATCTTTTCATTTATTTGTGTCTTTTTCAATTTCTTTACTCAGTGTCTTACAGTTTCAGTGTATAAGTTTTTCACCTCCATGGTTAAATTTCTTCCTATGTAATTTACTGTTTTTGTTGTAACTGTAAATGGGATTGTTTTCTTAATTTCCTTTTCTGATGGCTTGTTTTGGGGTATAAAAACACAAAACATATACTGATACTATACCCTGCAAATTTGCTCTATCTGTTATTTTAGTTATAACAGGTTTTTTGATGGAGCCTTCAGGGTTTATTGTATGGAAAATCATGTCTTCCAAAAATAGTGACACCTTTACTTCTCCTTTTCCAGTTTAGGTGCCTTTTATTTATTTTTTTCTGTTCAGTTGCTCTGGATGGTACTTCCAGTACTGTGCGTAAAAGTGGCTAGAGTGGGTTTCTGTATCTTAGAGGAAAAGCTTTCAACTTTTTATTTTGGTTATGATGTTAGCTGCAAACTTGTCATATATGGTCTTTATTATGTTGAGGTATGTATTGTCTATCCCACTTTGGTTAGTATTGGTATCATAAATGTATGTTGAATTTTGTCCAGTGCTCTCTACATCTATTGAGATGATCACATGGTTTTTATACTTTGTTAATGTGGTGTATCACAGTGGTTGATTTGTGGTTATTAATCTGTCCTTGAATCCATGGAATAAATCCCACTTGATCAGGGTAAATGATCCTTTTAATATATGGTTGAATTTGGTTTGCAAAGGTTTTATGTAGGCTGTTTGCATTCATGTTCATCAGAGATACTGGCCTATACTTTTCTTTTCCTGTGGTGTCCTTGTCCGGTTTTGGTAATGCTGGCTTTGTAAAGTCTTCAGTATTTTGGAAGACTTTGAGGAGGATAAGTATTTACCTTCCAATATTTGGTTAAATTCACTATTAAGTCACCTGGTTCTGGATATTTGTTTATTGGGAGTTTTTGACTACTGACTCAGTGTCCTTAGTAGTAATTGGTCTATTCAGCTTTTCTATTTCTTCATGACTCAGTATTGGGAGATTGTATGTTTCTAGAAATTTATACATTTCTTCTCGTTTGCTCTATTTGTTGGTATATAATTGTTCAGAGTAGTTTCTTATGATATCTTTTTTATTTCTGTAGTTATCAGTTGTAACTTCTCTTTCACTTCTGATTTTACTTGTTTGAGCCATCTCTCTTAGTTAATCCTAAGTAAAGGTTTGTAACTTTATCTTTTCATATAACCTGCACTTAGTTTCTTTGCTTTTTTCTGTAATCTTTTAGACTCTATTTCATTTATTTCTGGTCTGATCTTTATTTCCTTCCTTCTGTATGCCTTGGGGCTTTTTTTTCTTCTTCTTTTTCTAGTCTTTGGGTGTCAGTTAATTGCTTATTTGAGATTTTTCTGCTTGACATAGGCCTGTATCACCATAAACTTTCCTCTTAGAACTGCTCTTGCTGCATTCTGTAGATTTTAGATTGTCATATTTTCATTTGTCTCAAGGTATTTTTTAATTTCCCCTTTGGTTTCTTCATTGACCTCTATGTTCATTAGCTTGTTGTGTAATTTCCACATATTTGTGATTTTTCTAGCTTTCTTCTTATGATTGATTTTTATTTTTATACTATTAGTGTCAGAAAAAGTGCTTGATAAGATTTCAGTCTTCTTGAATTTATTGAGACTTGTTTTGTGGCCTAATACAGGATCTTTCCTAGAGAATATTTCATGTACACTTGAGAAGAGTGTATATTCTGCTCCTTTGGGATGGAATGCCCTGTATATATCACTTAAGTCCATCTGATCTAATATGTCAGTTAAGATCAAAACTTCTTTATTGATTTTCTGTCTTGATGATCTAGCCATTGATATAAATGGAGCATTGAAATTCCCTACGATTATTATACTGCTCTCAATTACTCCTTTTAGTTATTGGCCTTTTATATTTAGGTGCTCCTATGTTGGGTGCATATATATTTATAAATTATATTTGTAAATATAATTTGTTATAATTTGCTATAGTTTCTTGTTGAATTAACCACTTATCATCCTAGTCTTTTATTACACTCTTTGTATTAAAGTCTGTTGTCTGTTTTGTCTCTTTTAGTATTTATAAGTATAGCTACCCCAGCTATTTGTTTGTTTGTTTGTTTTTATTTCTGTTTGCATGAAACATCTTTTTCCATTCTTTCACTTTAGGTCTGTGTGTGTCCTTACATCTGAAGTGAGGGTTTTTTAAATTTTTTTTTATTTTTTTATAAACATACAATGTATTATTAGCCCCAGGAGTACAGGTCTGTGAATCTCCAGGTTTGTACACTTCACAGCACTGAAGTGAGTTTCTTATAGGCATCATATAGATGGGTTTTATTTTTATCCACTCAGCCCCTCTGTGTCTTTTGATTGGAGAATTTAGTGCATTTATGCAATTGCAAAATTATATATTAAGTAGTTATTTATAGGTATGCACTTCCTGTAGTTTTGTTAATTGTTTTCTAGTTGTTTTGTACTTCCTCTCTGTTCCTCTTTTCTCTTGCTATCTTCCCTTGTGGTTTGATGGCTTTCATAATGTTATGATTATATTTCTGTCTTACTATCTTTTATGTATCTACTCTACATTTTTGCTTTCTGGTTACCATGAGGCTCAAGTATGATAGCCACTATATATAACATTCTCTTTTAAGTTGATACATAGTTAAGTTTGAACATGTTCTAAAATGCTACATTTTTATTCCTCTAGCTCCCCTCCCTTTTATGTTTTTGATGTAACATTTTACAGCTTTTTATGTCACATATCCCTTAACTAATTTTGTAGTTACAGTTACTTCGACCACTTTTGTCTTTTAACCTTCATACTAGTTTTATACATGATTAATTCACTATCTTTACTATATATTTTTCTTTACCAGAGAGATTTTTACTTTCATGTATTTTCTTGTTATTAATTAGTGCCTCCTCTTTTTTACAGCTTAAACTTAGGCTTCAAAAAATATTTATCCTTGTTTCATTGGTTTTTTTTTTTTAATTTGGTAGGGTTTTGGAACTTTTTCATTTCTTTCCTCATTTTGTTTGACTCTATGTGTTTGTTCCTATTTGTTAAAAACAGGTATCTTTTTCATTCTTGAAGGAGTAGTCTCATATAAGATATAAACTTCACCCTTTAACTTTGCCCTCACTCTTAATTATCTCTAGAACCTTTGTCATTATCTAAGCAGCCTTATGTATTCTAGAAAGGATCCAGATATTGAGGATGTGCTAACAAGGTCAGTGTTTCAGAGGGAGGATCTTAGTCAGCACCTAGTTTCAGACTAATTGGAAGCCAGACCTTCAGGCAGCAGCTTTTAAGGTATGCAAATATATACAGTCCTCTTGGACCACAATTATAAATCCTGCTGCCCTCCAGATCAGGTAGTCTGGAGTGTTCCCTTGGCCACAGTTGAAGAATGGATTCCAGACAAGTGTATGATATCCTTTCTGGAAGGTACTGGCAAGCTGTAGTGAGGTCAGTCGAGAGTGCAAAAATGCTATCTTCTAGTCTATGTTCCCTGAGAGCATGTCCATAGACTTTAAATGTGTGGTAAGTCTGAAGCCTATCCTTAGCCTGAAGCTCCGGGACAAATAAGCCTTTTCCACAGAAAGACTGGAGGTTTGTTTTAGACTACCTTCTATGTATTGCCCCGGAAGTGGTAGTCTGCCTAGAAGTATCTCTCTGATTATTTCAGACCCAAGAGGCCCAGAAATGAAGTTTGTCTTGCCCATCAGAGCCAGGTGTTCAAGGGGTGAACCATGTGTGGGCCATGTGTCTGGTTTGGGGCGGGGGGCATAGGAGTGTTGTGGGGGCAAATAACTCATCCTGTCTTTAGTCAGGCCTTGAGAGGGGTGGGGGTGGAGCATGCCTCCAGTGCTAACAAGGTAGAGCAAAGAGGCAAAAAATGGTGTGCACTAGGGCCTCAGTCCCCAGAGAAAGTTCTAATAGACTCCTGCTCCTACAGTAGTTACTTTAGGAATAACAATGTATCTCCTCAAATGGTGTTGGCGCTTTTCAGGCTCTGTTTTTGCACACTGAGTCCCAGGGTAACAAATCTGCAAGTGAGCCCTCAAGAATTGAATCTGTATTCCCTACAGACCTGTAGTCCTGGATATAAGCCATGCTGATTTTCAAAGTCCGATGTTTTGGAGGCTCCTCCCTTATGTGCAGGTCCCAACAGTTGGGGTGCTTCTTTTTATCCTTTGTTGTGGAGAAGCTGTTCAGCTAGTTTTCAGGTATTTTTCAAAGGGAATTGTTGCATATGTGTATCATTCTGTTGTGTCTCTGGGAGCAGGTGTGTTCTGCATAGTCCCACACTGCCTTCTTAACTGCCACCTCCTATGTTGTCTTGCTGTTATGTGGAGTATTCTGTAGATACCTGTTAGGTCTAGTTGGCTTATGGTTCCTCAGGTCTTCTATTTCTTTGCTTATCTAGTGTCTAGTTTTTCTATCTAGTTGTCTGTATTCATTCTCTCGTATAAACTAGGCAGCCTGCATGTTAGCCTGTGCCTGAAATTTCCTCGCAGTTGCCTGTCACTCCAGCCTCTGTTGTTCTTTAGAGTGCCCTTAGCCTTGACTTCCTCCATTGAAATTAATTCCTTTTGGAAGAGATTAGGAGCTGTCTGTTTCTCCAAGATCTCTAAATAAGGTCTCTGGAGGTGAGGGTGGATACAGTGGCATGCTTCTCTTTTAGTCCCTCTAGGATCTGAGTGCTGGAGTGGGGATGAGGGAAGCCAGAGGTCCTCAGGTGTCATGGAGCTACTGCTTAATGAACCAGGACAAAGTGATTAAAGCCTATCTTCCTAGTTCACTGTATCTTATGGGAAGTGTCTATTTCATGAGTGAGGTTGGGCAGCAGCCTCTCAATGACATTCACCTAGGATTTCTCTTTAGCAACAGGAAGCTGGGGGGTGGGATGAGAAATGCTGAAGTCCTACTTCTCCCCAAGGGAAAACAAACAAACGAACACTTCTTACTGAGGGCAT
This sequence comes from Taxidea taxus jeffersonii, assembly GCA_003697995.1. Lineage (NCBI taxonomy): Eukaryota > Metazoa > Chordata > Mammalia > Carnivora > Mustelidae > Taxidea > Taxidea taxus. The sequence continues at coordinate 34,837 of RCUC01168379.1, read as the reverse complement.
CTGGAGAAGGGGGGATGTGTAGTAGTGGGATAGAGCCCTGTGTTCTTGGCTGCATCAGCCTGGAGTGGAGTCCCTACTTTTCTGAGTTGGGAGTGGGGAGTGAGAGAATGGTCTTTCTTCAAAGACCACAGGCTCTTAACCTTCTTGTTTTAAACCAAAAAATTTTTTTCTAGGTTTTTCTTTAATCAGTGTTTCTTCATTTGCTGTTTGTTCTTAATACTATTTCCAGAGATTGGGTTTAAAATTTTTTTAAAATATAATTTTTGCCAATTTCAATGGAGAATGAGCCAGTAGAGCTTCTCAGTTGTCATGGACAGTCTCTGATACGCTGTTTCAAACTCTTTAACTTTGGTGTTCAATGTGTGTGGTTATAGTTCTTTAAGAAAAAAGTTATTTGAATAAATGGTACTTGACTCTCAGATAAAATAATTCTCTCTTGTTTAAAAAAATTATCTTTTGTCAGTCATTCAACATGTATCCAGTGGGGGACCATATTTTTTTGAAATTACTACCTTACCAAGTCAGTGGAATTGACACACATGTGCTTTCTTTCAGTGTTGGTATGTAGTTTGGTAAGAGGTACACCAAAATGGGCCTTTTCTTCCACATTCTAAGACTGCTGCTGGGATTGACTTGTTTTCTACATTTTTATATTTGGTTTCATTGAGAGAATAATGCTAATATAAGCAAGTTTCTTTGTCAGTCCCTGACTATAACCCTTAGGAATAAGTAAAGAGTATGTTTGGATTACTAGTAATCCACCACTTCTTCAAAAAAACATGGCTGGATTGCAAGTTCTTCTTGCAGAGAGTCAATAGAAATGTCTTTACAAAATAAGCAGCAGCACAGTGTCATTGTCATCACCATCACTGTATGTTCTACCAAGGGGACTGTTCTCCACACAGTAGCCATCGTCACTGAATACAAGGGTTGATGCCCTGGGTTCACAAGGGTTGAAGCATAGGAAAGAGAGTACTAGAAACCTGGGTTTTCACTCCATATTTGTAATTAATTAATCCTTTGACCTTGAGAAAGTAATCTGAACTGATAGATTTCAGTTTGCTCATCTCTGATGTGAGGGTATTGATGAGTTGATCCTTTTCTGGTTTGGGTATTCTGTGACTGCATGTGAAATAAGGTACGCTGGTGGGACACATGAAATTAAAACCAGTGTTCCCCTAACCACAGATTTTGAAAGGCATGATATTTAAAATAATTTATTTAAACATATAAGGGAGTGTGGTAAATGTTACATAAGCAGTATAAAAAATTATTCGGTGGATAAAGAAGATGTGGTATATATATATATATACACAATGGAATACTATGCAGCCATCAAAAGAAATGAAATCTTACCATTTGCGACGACATGGATGGAACTAGAGCGTATTATGCTTAGCGAAATAAGTCAATCAGAGAAAGACAACTATCACATGATCTCCCTGATATGAGGAAATGGAGATGCAACGGGGGTGGGGGTTAAGGTGGTAGGAAAAGAAAAAATGAAACAAGATGGGATCGGGAGGGAGACAAACCAAAGGAGACTCTTAATGTCATAAAACAAACTGAGGGGGGGAGGGGGGTTGGGAGAGGGTAGGGGGGCTATATTATATGTTTAAATAAAAAAGCTTAAAGAAAAAAAAATTATTCTGTCCTTGTCAAATACTTACATCCTGAATATAAATTACTTATTGCTTCTCATTCTCTGTTTAGTTTTCATTACCCACTAAAAGCTAAGTCACTTTCCCAGTTGCAAAATACGACGTCTGAGGAAATTCCTAGAATGGGGACAGATTTTTAATGAACCATAGCATTTCAGAATACAAAGTAAATTAAAATATATAATTGTGGAGCCTTTAGAAGCAGAATTTTAATTCAAGAATTTGATAAATGCATTACAAAATATACTTGCATTATAAATCAATATAGGCTTAGCCAATCACATGTTTAAAGTGAAGCAGTAGGAAAATTGATTTCTAGCTGCAACTACCTTGGGTTTTTTTTTTTTTTTTATTGGTTAAATGATGCAGACATAGTAGAATCAAGTAACTGCTGACAGCCTCTAATAGCTCCTTCCTGTACCTTTGAGTTATCAGAAGTAGAAATAGTTGCTCTTAAGGGTAATGGCATGTATAGGACTATTTGTCTATTTTGAAAGCTTTATGAATCATTTTCAAATGATTTCCCTTGATACCTTGCAATATCAGGTATTATGGCCCTCTTCTGTTTTTCCTTTTTTTTTTCTTTTTAAGATTACATACATTTATCTGACAGAGGGGGAGAGAGCACAAGCAGAGGGAGCAGCTGAGGGAAAGGGAGAAGCAGGCTCCCTGCTGGTCAGAGAGCCCAACATGAGGCTCCACCCTAGCCCCCCAGGACCATGACCTGAGCTGAAGGCAAATGCTCAAATAACTCAGCCACCTAGGTGCCCCCTTTTTCCTTTTTAACTTCTACCTCTGTGCTCCATGGTCTTACTCATTTTGGATACAACTAAGTGTATCATTGTAAATAACTTTTCATAATTAAGTAGATTAAGGGAATATTTGTGACTTGATGTCTTATTTGTGACTTTCCCTGTAATTTATTCTCTGAATAATGAGAAAGACTTGAGTGTGCTGCCAAGTTTTTAGATGCTAAAAAGTCAGTGTAGTTACCTTATTTAGTTAAGTGAATTTGCTGCTAGGATCTGATACAGTATATTTTGCCATTAACTTTGATTTCCATAACAAAAACGTTTTTATTAAACTCTTATGTGTATTATAACATCCCATTGGCATTTAGTAGCATCAAATGAGGGCTAAAAGAAGTGAGCTTGAAACAATGAGTAAAGTTTGTTTTTTCAAATTAAAAACTTGCCAACACCTGTATTTTATAAGTGTTTGCTATATATCCTGGAGGAAAAATACCCAGATCATTTGGAATGAAACCTGGGTCAAATTATTTACAATCTAAAAGATTTTTAAATACCTTCTTAAAAAATTTAAATTCAAGTTAGCTAACATATAGTTTATTATTAGTCTCAGGGATAGAGTTTAGTGATTCATCAGTAGCATGTAACACCCAGTGCACATCACATCACATGCCTTTCTTTTTTTTTTTTTTAAAGATTTTATTTATTTATTTGACAGACAGAGATCACAAGTAGTCAGAGAGGCAGGCAGAGAGAGGAGGAAGCAGGCTTCCTGCTAAGCAGGGAGCCCTATGCCAGGCTCGATCCCAGGACCTGGGATCATGACCTGAGCCGAAGGCAGAGGCTTTAACCCACTGAGCCACCCAGGCGCCCCTCACATGCCTTTCTTAATGCCCATCACCCACTTACTCCATCCCACAACCACCTCCCCTCCAGAAACCCTCAATTTGTTCCCATAGTTAAGAGTCTCATAGTTTGTCTCTGTCTCTGTTTTTATCTTATTTTATAAGATATTACTATATTATATTCCCTTATCCTATGTTCATCAGTTTTGTTTCTTAAATTCCACATATGAGTAAAATCATACCGTGTTTGTCTTTCTCTGACTGACTTATTTCATGCAGCATAATACACTCTAGTTACAGCCATAAAAAGTCATTGGCTTGATTTCAGTTAAGCTAGTATGTTCTGAATATGAAGGTACAGTTTTTGTGTCTCCAGAAATTCAGAGTATATAGACTCATGTAACTATACAATTCCAAAGGTCTATAAGATCAAATGTCAAAGAGTAGAATTTTGTATATTTTATAATAAAGCCCTAATCTGCATAATTGCAAGCAACTTATTAATCTAGATATTTTCAAGAAATTCAGTTCAATTCAGGAATTTCTTGGCCAAATTTAAATATGTTTTAGGTTTTGCATTTCTTTTATTAAATTCATCCTTGGGTCTTTTATTTTTTTCTCATGGTGTTGTAAGTTGAATTTTTAAAAATAATTTTATTATTAAAAAATAAAATAATTTTATTATTCTGGAAGTCATTCCTGGAGGTATTGCTTATAGCCAGCTCTTTCAGTTCTTTGAATGATACCATAATTCCTAATATTAAAACCCTTCTTACTTAAATACCTTGAATGATATCTATTCTCTGCAGTTAGTTCTGAATGATGGAAAATGACCTTGTTGGGTTATAATTCATGAATGGCATCATACTAACTTATATAAGAAGATGTCCACCTTTAGAAATCTGTATTCTCTGTGTCACATATGACAATGGTAAAATATCATCAATTTCATACATAAGATATAGGATGTATTGCCTGGGAGATGTTGAAGTAAGACACTTCAGGATGCAGAAAATACCACGCCATTTCAAACCAGTGGTACATTTCATTGAAGTGTTCTAAAATGGACCTAAATTGGAAGAATTTAATCATGTAACATCTGTTCCTATATGTCCTATGAGTACAAGGGATAATTATAGTCTTTGGTGTTTAGGAAGAGACTAGCTTCTGTGCATTTAAGACACTTGATCTTAAAAATAAGATTAGGAAAGCTGAACTTAACTTGAAGATGGAACAGCTGTTTGATTAAAAAGGATGGTTTGAAGTCTTCCAGTTTTCACCACTTTGAAAAAGAGAGGAGTATGGAATTAAAGGTTAGAAATCACAAGATAAATTTTAATTAGTCAAAAAAATTTTTCATGCCAGAATATTTTTAGCTAATAAATTGGAGCATATTATTCTCAGGAGTTTTAATAAGAGCTCTGAGAGATACAATAGCAACTTCTCATTAAATGGTAAGAATAGCTGTTATTTTATTATTTACCCTGTCTTAATCATTTAAAAAATGTGGATAAGATTGGTAAGGTTATAATTTAGTTGTATACTAAAGTTTATGTTAAAATACTTTTTGGTGCACCTCGGTGGCTCAGTTCATTAAGTGTCTGACTCTTGATCTTGGCTCAGATCTTGATCTTACCATCATGAATTTGAGCCTCCCACTGGGCTCCACTCTGGACATGGAGCCTACTTAAAAAAAAAAAGACTTTTTAATGCAATAAATAAAAACTCAGATATTAAGTTTTAGAATGTCATGTTTTTCAAAGGAAAAAAATATTAAATTCTATAACAAAAACTTTTTAAATACTAGGTAAAATGGTATGGAGATTACCTTGATTATTATGCCACATATCACTTACCAAAGATTTGATTAATATGCTTATTCTAATATGAATTTAAAAAGTGAGAAACAGAAGTTTACTTTGTTTATTAATTATAAGAAATATGTCTTCTTCATCACCCACAAAGCAAGTAGAAATTTAAGCTGGAGGTCAGTTTTCATTTAAGAACTTTTTTATTATGGATGATTTTATTTTTACCAATTACTGTGTAAAATGTCTCAATAATCTTCATATTTTTTTCTATTCCATTTATTGACATAAGAAAATATTTTTTATTTGAATAAATGTTAGAGAAAGTATATATATGTGTGTGTATATATATGTGTGTGTATATATGTATATATCGATATATATTGATATATACATCTCGATATATATCGATATATATATATGTATCGATATATATATCTATGAATTAATTGGCCAGAAAACAGTAGTGGAATTTTAATAAATTCATTTTGCTTACCTGGAAAGATGACAACTTTTCTTAAATCAAGCTGTAAAAATTCTGCTATATTTGTGTTTCTCACATACTGCCTCACCCTGCATTCATTATATGGAGAGAAAAGCAGGATTTATTTCCAACTTGATTTTTCTGATTTGTATCCCTCCTCCCTAACCAGTAAAGTAGATTTCCAAAATATGGTGATGTTTAACTCTCTTCTGCTCTTCCTAACCTGATATTATTCTTTTTTCTTTTTTTTTTTCACTTCGTGTCCTTTGACATTCATTTTAAATAATTTTGCTTCAAGATTTATGTTTACCTTCTATCATCTACTTCCTGTTAATTGAATCCAAAATATTTAATAGGTATCTGTTATAGTCATATATTGTCCTCGGTACAGGGATATAATGGAAAAGTTGTATAAAAATTTCATGTTTTTTATAGACTTCAAAAGGAAATATATAGTAGTATAATCGTAGGATTTAAAGTAAAGACTGGGGATTTTCCTTTACCAGAGTCTTCTCCAATCCCATTCCAGGGACACTTAACCACTTTATTTCTTTTCTTTTTTAAAGATTTATTTCTTTGAGAGTGAGAGCGTGAGCAGGCAAGAGGCAGGAGGGGCAAAGCGAGAGGGAGAGAATCTTAAGCAGACTCCATGCTGAGCAAGGAGCCCAACATGGGGTTAGATCTCAGGACCTGAGATCATGACCTGAGCTGAAGTCAAGAGTTGGGTGCTTAACCCAGTGAGTTACCCAGGCACTCCAACACTTAACCACTTTCAAAAGTTTATTGTCCACCTTTCAAAAGTTTTGTTGTCCACCTTTTCTGTGGATTTATACAAATGTATGATTTATATAGAAAGAAAAACAAACTTCTGCCTGAACAGAATTATGCTATAAATGCTTCTTAATTTTCTTTTTACTCTTAACTGTGTATTTTATCATTCTTTACATTTCAGAACGTACACGTTCATTTAACTACTGTACAGATTTCTGTGGAGGTTAACTTAATTCATTTAGCAATTCCTCTACTGGTTAACATTTAAGTTTTTGGTAAGTTTTTTACTAAAAGAATCAACACTTTAATGAATATATGTATATATACACATTTATATGTATATATGTAGTTATTTTTAGAGGTACTTTAAATAGATATAAGTAGATAGATGTTGATATTCTTGTGAAATGGATTCTAAATTTAGATCTCTGTCCAAACAATATATAAATCCCATATTTGTTTCAATATATAATTCAAAAGAAGATTGTACTAGTATATACTGCTGTCAATAATTTTGTTAAATTCCTATGTTTTTCACATATCATCCCCACAATAGTTGTTTTAATTTTAATGAATCTGAAGAATGAGATATATTGTTTTAATATGTATATTCCTGATTTCTGGTGAGGTAGACCATTTTTTTTAAATTTCTTTTCAGTGTTCCAGAATTCATTGTTTATGCACCACACCCAGTGCTCCATGCAATACGTGCCCTCCATAATACCCACCACCAGGCTCACCCAACCTCCCATCACCCTCTCCTCCAAAACCCTCAGTTTGTTTTTCAGAGTTCACAGTCTCTTGTTGTTTGTCCTCCTCTCCAATTTCCCCCAACTCCCTTCTTCTTTTCATCTCCCCATGTCCTCTGTGTTATTTCTTATGCTCCACAAATAAGTGAAACCATATGATTATTGAGGTGGAGCATCTTTTTGCATGAATGTGGGCTTCTTTTATTTCTTTTGCGAATTGTCATTTTAACCTTTGCCCATTTTTAATCAGTTCATTTATCTTTTGCTCACTGAAGTGTAGACATTTATAAATGATGAATATAAAACCTTTGTCCATTCTATATGGGGCATCTATTGTTTAATATCTAATAAATACCAATTTTTGTATGTTCCTACTATGTTAGTTTGGTAAAGCTACTGCATATTAATTATACTTAATAGCATATGAGTTATGCTTCCTTTTTCAGTTTTTTAAAAAGTGGTTGCCTGGAGTTTATAATTAACACAATTACTCCAAGCCCACTTTCAAATAAACACCATAGCACGTCATGGGTTATGTGGGTTTCTAATATTAACAAAATAATCCCTCCCTTACATCCCTTGAATTGCTGCTCCCATTCATTTCACTTACATATAAATATACAAAGCAGACTTGTGTGTGTAGGATTTTTTTATCTTTGGTTTTCTGCTGTTTGTAAGGAAGGTATCTGGGTGTAATTTTTTTTTTTTTTTTTTTTTTTGGGGGGCACTTATCCTGCTTGTTCTCCAAGCTGCCTGGATCTGTTTTCTGACATTAATTTGGGAAAATTATCAGTCCTGTTGTCCAAATATTTTTCCTTTTTCTTTTCCTTCTCATCTCATTATACATACATTATGTACTCCTTGGATATTGTCTCTTTCAATCTTTGTCAGTTTTAGAGGTTTCTTTTGGGATATCCCCAAGCTGAGAGATTTTTTTCCTCCCTTGAATCCACTTTTCTCATAAACCCATTAAAGGCATTCTTCATTTCTGTATTTGTTCATGTCTAACATTTCTTTTTGGTTCTTTCTTGGAATTTGCATCTCTATTTACATTTGCTGCTACAGCATGTTGTATACTTTCTTTATCCATTAGAGTCCTTTCCATATTAACTACTGTTGTTTACATTTATATGATAGGATAATTACAACATTCCTGCCATACTTACTTTGATATCGGTCTCCTCAGGTTCCCTTTTTTTTTTTTTTTTTGGCTTATGCTGTGCCTTGTAATTTTTCTGGATTATTGGACATGATGTACCAGGTAAGAGAAATTGCTATATTTCGACCTTTAGAAATGTGGTTGTGAGGTGTTGGGTGAGGGGAAATGAGCAGTAGTCCTGTGATTTGTCTGAATCTTTTAGTGAGCCTATACCTCTGGACTGGGAGTCACAAATGTTTCTTAGTTTTCTTCTTCTTCCTTTGATGGGAGAAAATGAATAAAGTAAGCTGGAGTTCAGTATTAGCCTTTCTCCAGGCCATTTAGGCTCTGATAATAGCTTAGCAGGTTAGATTCTGTTTTACTAGCTTCTCCAGACACTAAGCCTTGTTAGGAACAGAGGGCTCTTAGGTATTTCAAAATGGTTCCTTTGCCCCTCCCCCTGCCAGAAACATGAGGGGATTTTTCTTTGATACTTGCTTTGAGATTGTGGCCAAACTCCTGGAGGTAGAACTTATAAAACTGTGCCTTCTTCCCCCTTATACTGTGTCCCTTGGGGTTTTTAACTCTTAGGCTTATTCTCTGAGCCTCCAGCAATTTGTCAGTTGTAATTCTGCTTTTCCTCCCAGAAATTGTTTCCTACAGATGTTTCAGCTCATGAGTTTCTGTTCTAGAAAGTTGTGATTCTCTGTATTTACTTGGTGGTCTCTCCAGTTTGGGTAGCAGCAGTTTGCCTTGTGACCAAAAATCTGTTACATCCCTAAGAAGAATTGTTGATTTTTCAGAATAATCAGCTTTTTGTTTGTTAGAATAGACTGACAACCTCCAAGCGCCTTGTAAGAGCCTGTTATAAAGGGGTATAAAGAGTTAAAAATGGTTGATTGAGGGAGTGAGCTACCAAAAACATAGGCCTGTTAACTATGATCTAAGGTTCCAGAAAGGATAATGAAAAGAGAAGGAAAAGAAGCAGTGGACTGTTGGCAGAACAGCCTCCTCAGATGAAAGAAAAGGGGTTGTTAAGTTTTTTAAGATGGCTGAAGAAGCCTGAAGTTTGGATTTTTCTGAGTCATCCCAACATGTTTCCCATTTTAATTCTTAGGATGCCACTCTTTTCTAACCACTGTCCTAATTGTGCCATAAAAGCCCAGGTGATACCTCAAATTAAAATGATGTAGTTTAGCCATTTGTAAAATTAAATTATTACTGATCTTTTACTTATTTCAGCACTGTGAAAGCAAAAGATTAGAAACTTTCTTAGTAAAATCATAGAAAGTCCCTGGTTCTTTATCCATGATTAGAGCCAGTAATTTAGAACATTGAGCTTGTCAGTTTGCTTCTTTAATCTTTCCAGTATTTAGATAGCCCTTTATATTGTTAATAGGCACAATTACAAGTTTCCAGAAGCTTTCCCTTCAGTCTATACTTTATTCTAGGAGATTACAACTCACTGGTTTACCTCTGTCACTGATGTGTTGACAGAATTGGATGTCCAAATACTAGTGAGATGTTCACTCATGTCCTATAACCAATTGTTAATTCTCATTTCCTTCAAATTCTGATTCCTGTCACCATGGGTCATACAAATTGCTAATATTAGTGAATTTTCTAAATTTCAAATGGCACAACTATTATGGGTAGTTTAAACAGAAAATAAATTGGTTTAAAAATTCTGCATCAGGGTAGGACAGTCAGGCTTGGAAGCAGTATAAGGATCAACACTGACACATTATAGCATAGAAGCAATCCAGTGAAACCCCATAGCTACCACCCAAAAACACATTTGTCAGAGTACATCCATGTATTCTTGGCACTTGATGTTTAAACTTGTACCTATTCTCTGTTTTTTCATAATTTGACCCTATGCATGGAGGAAGGGGGGAGGCAGGAAGAATCAGAAGACAGGGCTAACCACTCGACATTGGCAGATGGCAGTTTTAATAAGCAAGGGAACTTATATGCAAGGCTTGTCTGGGGTGGCCACAGGACAAGTAGATCTCCACAACCACCAGCCAAATTTTAAAAGTTTATAGATAGAGGCCTTAATTGTTTTCTGCCATATACTCCCCCCAGAGGGTCTCAGTAGCACTTTACTCTCTCAAGTCTATGTCCTTAGAATAGCACCCACTGGGGGAACCCTAAGGAGAATATATATCCAAGGACAGAGGAAAGGGTGAGAAGCCTCTGATTGCCCTGCTTACTGGTCAGTCTGTGGTCTCCTCTCTGACTCCTCCAACATTCTCTCACTGAATGCTGGACATCTCTGCCAACCCCATGATAGATGATGGTGCCTGCTTCACATTATTTACTTTTGAATTGAGGTTTTACAAGGGTGAATCTAAATGGCAGATCCTGGATCACAAATATGACTGAAAAGAAGGCTGAAAAATCAGTTTGGGATTTCTGCCTTGGGGTCACAGATTCAGGGACAAAATCTCTCCAAGTGTGGAAGGGATATGCAAAATGTTTAAGGCAGCCAAAAAGCATAATATTTGTCTCTGGTATATACCATTTTCTTACACAAAATTACTCAAAGTTACATGTTTTGGACATGACTTTCCTTTGCTATTGTTGGCGTTCTGTAGTCCTAGAGTTTGTAGTGACCTTTCTTTTTTCCTTGATGAAAAGAAGAGGATACAAAATTTTTTTTTAAAGATTTTATTTATTTATTTGACAGACAGAGATCACAAGTAGGCAGAGAGGCAGGCAGAGAGAGACGGAGTAAGCAGGCTCCCTGCTGAGCAGAGAGCCTGATTCGGGGCTGGATCCCAGGACCCTGAGATCATGACCTGAGCTGAAGGCAGAGGCTTAACCCACTGAGCCACCCAGGGGCCCCATACAAATTTATTTTATCTCTAAGATTGTTCACCACCTTCATCATATTATTAGATGTAGTAAGTCCACTTTCTTTAAAAGGATATTCTTCTTGAAATTTTAAGACTTCCCTCATCCATTTTGGACTACTTTTTACAGGCTTCCTGCCTAGCTGTCTTTCCTCAGTTTTCTTCTCTTTGCTCTCATGGTTTAGTTTCTTTCTTTGATTTCATGTACTTTCTCTCTTGGATTCTTTCATTTTTATAGGCTGTCCTCTTAATTAATTATTTCTGAAGTAGTGTGTAAAAGTAAAGTTTTTTGAGGTTTTTCTCTACCTAAAATTCTTTCATTTTTTTCTTTAACTTGATTAAAATTTCAGCTCTGCATAAAATTCTAGATTCAAAATCATTTTCCCCCAGAGCTTTGAAGACATTGGTTAATTTTCTTCTAGCACTTAGTTTCTACAGTACTGATGGTAAATATATTGATTATGATAATTCTAATTTCTTTGGGAACAACCTGTTTATGTAACTAAGTAATAGCAGTATTAGCTACCAAGCTATGTTTTTAACGGCATAAATAGTATTTTATTGGGTATGAGAAAAAGAAGCAAAGATGAAATTTTATTACACAAATCCTTTTCAATACACTAAGTTTTTGGAATGTGGCAGAAAAAGAATACCAAAAAAAAAAAAAAAGAAAGAAAATGGGAAGATACTGTATACTGATTTCACATGCTTTTTTTTTAAACATCCACAATCTTAGTTTCTTCCCTTTTTCTTCTTCTTCTACTTCTTCTTTTTCTTCTTGATGCAGCCATCCCTCTTCCTTCTAGCACAAAAATACCATTCTTCCCACAGCAAATATAGGGTTGATTCTATATTCTTCAGTTAGGATTAGTGCTTGGTTAGCCATTTTGGGTTCAACTAGGGAAGCAGACCCAGTAAGATACATTTTATATACGTATACATACCTATATATACTTTTGCATACTTGTTATAACTCATTGGCTTATGCAATCACAAGGACTAGTTAAACAGTCTTTTTAAAGCCCTGTTGGTCTCCAGATCTAAAACTGTAACTTGAAGTCCATAGACAACCAGGAAGACAAAATTGTGAGGAAGAGTTGGAACCCCATGAGAATGTGCTGAAACTCCACAAAGATGAACTAAAACTCTTGTCCATTCTTGTTGCCTCTGACCTTGGTAAAAAGAATGTCCTGCAGAAGTCTTAACTGCAGAACTAACAACATGCTTGGCTTAGAAGTCAGCAAAACTGAAGGTGAATAGAGAAGATAGAGCAATGCAGGTGCTTCCTTCCTTTGAGATGAGTTAAGCAAACATCAGCAGCATGGATAAGCAATAAAATGGCTTCTTCCTTTCCTAGTTCTTCCAAGTCTTGCAAGAATTTCTTTGTGGCTCATCCTAATAGGAAACATACAAAAAAGGAAATTCTGGGTAATATAGTTTTCACCTTAGCATCTTAGCCAAATGACACATTACATAGACATTGCACTTCCCGCAAAATACTAAATTATTTACCCTGAAATTTTGTTCACCAGAACTAGAAAAAAAATCTTAAATAAGTGGCCATCCATATGATCTTCCCACATGTCTAACAGAATGTGTTAAGCTAAAAATGTACCTTAAAGGTAACAGTTATATGATTTTCTATAGGGATTTGTATAATACTGGCTTTTAAAATATTTGCCAATGGAAATTCTTTTTGTTTAACTCCAGTTTTATGTCAGTAACTTTTGAATCCTACAGGGCCCATTTGTTCAAAACCAGGAGCAAAACTGTAATGTTAGTGTATGCAAAGTTTTTTTTTTTCCTTTGTATATGCTGTGGCAGAAGAATCATCTTTTGATTGATCTAAAAGCAGCATCACATTATTATTGAATAATTTAAAATCACTTTAATTATCATCTGTTTAGTTAAGATACCCATACTGATTTCTCCTGCTCTGGTGGTATCATAAGCACTGAGACATTACAGAAGCATTAATAATAAAACTCACAGCTGGGTCTTGTCAACACAATCAAAGACTAATGAAAGTGAATTAAAACTGAAAGCAATGGTTGGAACAGTTCTGGAATCATTCTGCTACTACTCACATTGCCAAGGCCATTATATGGTATTCCAAATGTATAATCCAAAATGGAAGGAAAATGAGATTCAGCTGGTCTCCAAGACACACAGGAGAGCTGATGAAAGCTTTGTAAATAAGCCAGTGGACTCCATCTATCACAAATTGTAGGCTGGTTTTTAATAAAACAAAGGACCTGGCAGAGAAAGTGCCAAAATGCTGTTCTTTAATAATGAGATAGAGCTGATAGTTTGTTCAATTTACACATCAGTTTGTCCAGAAGATTTTTTTTGAAAGGCAGAAATGTTTGAATGCTAATCACTTCATATTTGAAAGGTGTCTAAATCTCCAGCCAGAGTGTATTGTGGTGAGATTAAAATGTTCTTAATTTGGTGGAGGCTGAATTTACAGCAGTGAGTTTGGAATGCTAAAATGTAATCTCCCTTTGGATAAAGCTGTCATAAAAATAGATATGTCTTGGACATAAACATGATCATTTTAAGGCCTTGACTTGTCACATCTTGCATTGGTTTTCATGACACACAAGAACTATTTCTTCTTCTTCTTCTTCTTTTTTTTTTTAATTGTGGGAGTTGTTCCCCTCTCCCCCTCAAAAAGATTTAGATAATTTAATTATACACAGAAAAGAATAACTTGTATCCTTTTACTAAAGTGATTTAATGGCTCAGTCTTTCTCGAGAGAACTATTTTAGTTGATTTTATGAAGCTAAATTTCTTGGAAAACCAAATATCCTAAAATTGTAGCTGAATGTATTCAGGGGAAAATGTTAGCACAAACCAGGTGTGATTCTTATTATAAATATCTAGTTGAGAGTGGGAACTAGTATATTTACCCTCATCAGACTATGTATCTTATTTAATTCAGTATTTTTATGGATAACTTTCTTGTAAAATAATGCTTCAGGTGGTTGCTAGGTTTCTAGAGATGGCTCCACATTTCACAAAATTTAACTCAGATTTCACTAACCATGTTTATATCATTAAAAACATAATTAAAAACACAAATGTTTTATATGGCCCAGTTTAACATATTAAAGATGGTAAGTATGCTGATTTTATGTGAGATTTTTTTTATCATTTTTATGTGATTTTTTCAAGGAGAAAATATTTTCTTGACAATTCTGTTTAATTAAAGAATATTCTAAGATTTCAACATAAACTTTAAAAACATTTTACCATGGGGGCACCTGGATGGCACAGTCATTTGAATGTCTGACTCTTGGTTTTCAGTTAGGTTATGATCTCAGTTTCATGAGATTGAATCCTGCATTGGCTCTGTTCTCAGCATGGAATCTGTTTGAGATTCTCTCTCCCTCTCCCTCTGCTCTTCCCGTTCCTGTGCTTGTCCTCTTTCTCTCTCTCCAAAATAAATAAACCTTAAAAGAAAACTTTTTACCATAACACCTCAGTTTTCCATGTAAATGTACTGTGGATGTACATATTAGATTTAGCATTGCCAGTGACTCCAAATTTTGAATGCATATATTCATCAAAAATTAAGTTTGCTATTTCATTTACTTGTTAAAAATAAAATGTTATATATTTAATCCTACATGATTAAATAATATTAATAAAACTCTGCTTTTTTTCTTGATTTTTCGGATTCTACTTAACATTTCTTAGGAGAAAGGATTTATGCTGCTGAAAACTTGGAAAATTCATATCTGAAACTATTAATGTTGAGTAAACAACTTATTCCTCTTTAAGTTCAAGGGCATGACAAAAAAAAGCCTCTCCTCCTGATTTCCTATGCATTCATGGCAGTGATTATATCCTCCCTAATAGAGCACAGCCCTATAGCCACTTATCACCTTTGTAGTTTATGTAATAAGTAGACCAATCAACCAGAACTAGCTGATGATTTTAGAATAACTGAGAACTCCAGTAAGGAGGGGAGTACATATATACTTTAAATCTCTTTTCCATAGTTATCTACATGGTACCCACAATAAAGTGTGAGGTTGGAAAGTGCCTCTTTCACTGTTCAAATGTGCAAATGGTTATTAGCTGCCTCTTGAGATAGGGTACAAAACACTGCTTTTATGCATCCTGCTTTCATATAAAAGAAAAGCATGAGGCTTTGGCAGGGGATTCAAACCCTCCCAGTCCGAAGACCCAGACGAAGATCCACTACTTCTAGGGAAGGGTAGAGACAAAAGCCTTCTATCCCAGGTGAGAAGCAGGGAAAATCACATGGTTCTAGGTTTTAGGCTCAAGACAGAACAGATCTGCTCAACTGGAAAAGGAGCAGGAAATTCTCTTCTGCCCAAGACCCAGCATGGAAACAGGTAGAGTTTAGATGACAAGTAGAATAGTGGAAATGCTGAAAAGGCCCATACACAACACCCAGCACAGACCTGCATAATATTAAAGCTGAGAAAATAGAACTACTGAAAACTTAGGGTGGAACAGAAATAGAAAAATAGTCTGGCATCTCA
The DNA here is from genome assembly GCA_003697995.1 of Taxidea taxus jeffersonii. Lineage (NCBI taxonomy): Eukaryota > Metazoa > Chordata > Mammalia > Carnivora > Mustelidae > Taxidea > Taxidea taxus. Next base: position 19,256 of record RCUC01168379.1, on the reverse strand, counting down.
GGCCATATACTGAGCACAAGCTAATAGTAGCCTTTGGCTGGGGGAATTTGAATCCTATGATGCACAGGTAACTGAGGGGCAATATTGAATAGTCTAACTTAGATGTGATTAGAATCCAAAAACAAGAGGGAAAAAAAAAAACTGGACAGAAGGAATGTTTGAAGATGTAATGGCCAAGAATTTCCAAAATTCATGAAAGATTATATTGAAGAAGCTCAGCAAATCCTAGATGAATAAACAAAAATTAAAATTAAAAAAAAAATTACTACCTAGATATATTATAGTCAAATTTTTGGACACCAGAAAAAAATGCCTTGAAAACATATAGGGAAAAAATAATGATTAGAAAGAGAGAAACAAAAATAAAAATTACAGCATACCATTTATCAAAAAATGTGTAAGAGAAAACAGAGCACTAACTTTTTATTCTAAAATTAAAGGAAAAAAAAACCTCATCCAAATTTCTATACTCAGCACATATATCCTTCAATAAAAAGACAAAGATTTTCTTATAAAAACAAAAGGGTGGGGGAGGAGTCAAGATGGCGGAGAAGTAGCAGGCTGAGACGACATCAGGCAGCAGGAGATAAGCTAGATAGCCTATCAAACCATTCTGAACACCTACAAATCCAACAGGAGATCTAAGAGAAGAAAAACAACAATTCTAGAAACAGAAAATCAACCACTTTCTAAAAGGTAGGACCAGCGGAGAAGTGAATCCAACGCGATGGGAAGATAGACCCCAGGGGGAGGGGCCGGCTCCCGGCAAGCGGCAGAACAATGGAGCACAAAATAAGGACTTTGAAAAGTCTGCTTCATGGAGGGACATCGCTCCAGAGGCTAAACTGGGGTGAAGACCTCATGGGGACAGCGTAGACTCAGGTCCCGCGGGGTCACAGAGGGATTGGAGGTGTCTGAGTGTCGCAGAGCTCACAGGTATTAGAGCGGGAAAGCCGGCTGCGGAGACAGAGCCGAGGTTTCCTAGAGCCGTGGTCTGTGACACGGGCCGGTGCTCTGTGCGAGGGGTCCCCACAAGATCCGGGGAGACTCCGACCCGGGAGAGCTCAGGGGTCTATGGGGTTCGGAGACTGGTAGGGCGGTGCAATTCCGCCTGGGGCAGAGACACTTGAGAATCACTACAACAGGCCCCTCCCCCAGAAGATCAACAAGAAGTCCAGCCAAGACCAAGTTCACTTAACAAGGAGAACAGCGGATTCTTATCTGGACAAAATGACAAGGCGGAAAAACTCACTACAAAAAAAAGAACAGGTGGCAGTACCGAAGGCTAGGGACCTAATCAATACAGACATTGGTAATATGTCAGATCTGGAATTCAGGACAACGATTCTTAAGGTTCTAGCCAAGCTCAAAAAAGGCATGGAAGATATTAGAGAAACCCTGTCAGGAGAAATAAAAGCCCTTTCTGGAGAAATAAAAGAACTAAAATCTAATCAAGTTGAAATCAAAAAAGCTGTTGATGAGGTACAATAAAAAATGGAGACTCTTACTGCTAGGATAAATGAGGCAGAAGAAAGAATTAGTGATATAGAAGACCAAATGACAGAGAATAAAGAAGCTGAGCAAAAGAGAGACAAACAACTACTGGAACACGAGGGGAGAATTCGAGAGATAAGTGATACCATAAGACGAAACAACATTAGAATAATTGGGATTCCAGAAGAAGAAGAAAGAGAAAGAGGAGCAGAAGGTATACTGGAGAGGATTATTGTAGAGAATTTCCCTAATATAGCAAGGGGAACAAGCATCAAAATCCAGAAGGTGCATAGGACACCCCTCAAAATCAATAGGAATTGGTCCACACCCCGCCATCTAATAGTAAAATTTACAAGTCTTAGCGACAAAGAGAAAATCCTGAAAGCAGCACGGGACAAGAAGTCTGTAACATACAATGGTAAAAATATTAGATTGGCAGCAGACTTATCCACAGAGACCTGGCAGGCCAGAAAGAACTGGCATGATATATTCAGAGCATTAAACGAGAAAAACATGCAGCCAAGAATACTTTATCCAGCTAGGTTATCATTGAAAATAGAAGGAGAGATAAAAAGCTTCCAGGACAAACAAAAACTGAAAGAATTTGTAAACACCAAACCAGCTCTACAGGAAATATTGAAAGGGGTCCTCTAAGCAAAGAGAGACCCTAAAAGTATTATCAGAAAGGAACAGAGACAATATAGAGTAACAATCACCTTACAGGCAATACAATGGCACTAAATTCATATCTCTCAATAGTTACCCTGAACGTAAATGGGCTAAATGCCCCAATCAAAAGACACAGGGTTTCAGAATGGATAAAAAAACAAAACCCATCCATATGCTGCCTACAAGAAACTCATCTTAGACCTGAAGACACCTCCAGATTGAAAGTGAGGGGGTGGAAAACAATTTACCATGCTAATGGACATCAGAAGAAAGCTGGGGTGGCAATACTTATATCAGATCAATCAGATTTTAAGCCAAAGACTATAATAAGAGATGAGGAAGGACACTACATCATACTCAAAGGGTCTGTCCAACAAGAAGATCTAAGAATTTTAAATATCTATGCCCCTAACATGGGAGCAGCCAACTATATAAACCAATTAATGACAAAATCAAAGAAACACATTGACAAGAATACAATAATAGTTGGAGACTTTAACACACCCCTCACTGAAATGGACAGATCATCCAAGCAAAAGATCAACGAGGAAATAAAAGTCTTAAATGACACACTGGAGCAGATGGACATCACAGATATATTCAGAACATTCCATCCCAAAGCAACAGAATACACATTCTTCTCTAGTGCCCATGGAACATTCTCCAGAATAGATCACATCCTGGGTCATAAATCAGGTCTCAACCGGTATCAAAAGATTGGGATCATTCCCTGCATATTTTCAGACCACAATGCTCTGAAGCTAGAACTCAATCACAAGGGGAAATTTGGAAAGAGCACAAATACATGGAGACTCAACAGCATCCTTCTAAAGAGTGAATGGGTCAACCAGGAAATTAAAGAAGAATTGAAAAAAACCATGGAAACAAATGATAATGAAAACACAATGGTCCGAAATCTGTGGGACACAGCAAAGGCAGTCCTGAGAGGAAAATATATAGCGATACAAGCCTATCTCAAGAAACAGGAAAGGTCTCAAATACACAACCTAACCCTACACCTAATGGAGCTCGAGAAAGAACAACAAAGAAAGCCTAAACCCAGCAGGAGAAGAGAAATAATAAAGATCAAAGCAGAAATCAATGAAATAGAAACCAAAAAAACAATAGAACAAATCAATGAAACTAGGAGCTGGTTCTTTGAAAGAATTAATAAGATTGATAAACCCCTGGCCAGACTTATCCAAAAGAAAAGAGAAAGGACCCAAATAAATAAAATCATGAATGAAAGAGGAGAGATCACAACCAACACCAAAGAAATACAAACAATCATAAGAATATATTATGAGCAACTCTATGCCAACAAATTTGACAATCTGGAAGAAATGGATGCTTTCCTAGAGACATATAAACTGCCAAAACTGAACCAGGAAGAAATAGAAAACCTGAATAGGACCATAACCAGTAAGGAGATTGAAAGGGTCATCAAAAATCTCCAAACAAACAAAAGCCCAGGACCAGATGGCTTTCCAGGGGAATTCTTTTAAAGAAGAATTAATTCCTATTCTCCTGAATCTGCTCCCATTCCGTGGGTTGCCTCTTTGTTTTGTTGACTGTTTCCTTTGCCATACAGAAGGTTTTTATCTTGACGAAGTCCCAAAAGTTCATTTTTGCTTTTGTTTACTTTGCCTTTGGAGACATATCTTGAAAGAAGTTGCTGTGGCTGATATCAAAGAGGTTACCACCTATGTTCTCCTCTATGATTCTGATGGATTCCTGTCTCACGTTGAGGTCTTTTATCCATTTCAAGTTTATCTTTGTGTATGGTGTGAGAGAATAGTCGAGTTTCATTCTTCTACATATAGCTGTCCAATCTTCCCAGCACCATTTATTGAAGAGACTGTATATTTTTTCCTGCATTGTTGAAGATTATTTGACCATAGAGTTGAGGGTCCATATCTGGGCTCTCTACTCTGTTCCACTGGTCTATGTGTCTGTTTTTATGCTAGTACCATGCTGTCTTGGTGATCACGGCTTTGTAGTAAAGCTTGAAGTCAGGTAACGTGATGCTGCCAGTTTTGTTTTTCCTTTTCAACATTTCCTTAGCAATTTGGGGTCTCTTCTGATTCCGTACAAATTTTAAGATTATTTGCTCCATCTCTTTGAAAAATACCAGTGGAATTTTGATAGGAATGGCATTAGAAGTATAGATTGCTCTAAGCAGTATAGACATTTTAACAATATTTATTCTTCTGATCCATGAGCATGAATGGTCTTCCATCTTTTTGTGTCTTCTTCAACTTCTTTCATGAGTGTTCTAGTAGTGCATTGAATACAGATCCTTTATCTCTTTGGTTAGGTTTATTCCCAGGTATCTTATGGTTCTTGGTGCTATAGTAAATGGAATCGATTCTCTAATTTCCCTTTCTGTGTTTTTATTGTTAGTGTATAAGAAAGCAACTGATTTTTGTACATTAACTTTGTATCCTGCCACATTACTGAATTGATGTATGAGTACTAGTAGTTTGGGGGTGGAGTCTTTTGGGTTTTTGCTATAGAATATCATGTCATCTGCGAAGAGAGAGAGTTTGACTTCTTCATTGCCAATTTGGATACCTTTTATTTCTCTTTGTTGTCTGATTGTTGTTGCTAGGACTTCTAATACTATGTTGAACAAGAGTGGTGAGAGTGGGCATCCTTGTGTTCCTGATCTCAACGGGAAGGCTGTGAGCTTTTTCCCATTGAGGATGATATTTGCTGTGGGTTTTTTGTAGATAGATTTTATGAAGTTCAGGAATGTTCCTTCTATCCCTATACTTTGAAGTGTTATAATCAGGAACAGATGCTGGATTTTGTTAAATGCTTTTTCTGCATCAATTGAGGGGACCATGTGGTGGTTCTCTCTTCTCTTATTGATTGGTTCTATCATATTGATTGATTTGCGAATGTTGAACCATCCTTGCAACCCAGGGATGAATCCCACCTGGTCATGGTGGATAATCTTTTTAATGTGCTGTTGGATCCTATTTGCTAGGATCTTGTTGAGAATCTTAGCATACATATTCATCAGTGATATTGGTCAGAAATTCTCCTTTTTGGTGGGGTCTTTGCCTGGTTTGGGAATCAGGGTAATGCTGGCTTCATAAAAAAGAGTCTGGAAGTTTTCCTTCTGCTTCAATTTTTGAAACAGTTTCAGGAGAATAGATGTTGTTTCTTCTTTGAAAGTTTGATAGAATTCCCCCGGGAATTCATCAGGTCCTGCACTCTTGTTTTTTGGGAGGTTTTTGATCACTGCTTCAATCTTGTTACTAGATATCAGTCTATTCAGGTTGTCAGTTTCTTCCTGGTTCAATTTTGGAAGTTTATAGTTTTCCAGGAATACATCCATTTCATCTAGGTTGCTTAACTTCTTGGCATTTAACTGTTGGTAATAACTTCTGATGGTTGTTTCTGTTTCCTTGGTGTTAGTTGTGATCTCTCCCTTTTCATTCACAATTTTATTAATTTGGGCCTTCTCTCTTTTCTTTTGGGTTAGTTTGGCCAATCATTTATTGATCTTATTGATTCTTTCAAAAAACCAGTTTCTAGTTTCATTGATGTGTTCTACTGTATCTCTAATTTCTATCTCATTGATCTCTGCTCTAATCTTGATTATTTCCCTTCTTGTATGCGGAGTTGGCTTAATTTGTGGTTGATTCTCCAGTTCTTTAAGGTGTAGAGACAGCTGGTGTATTCTGGATTTTTCAATTTTTTGAGGGAGGCTTGGATGGCTACGTATTTCCCCCTTAGGGCAGCCTTTGCTGTATCCCATAGGTTTTAGACTGAAGTGTCTTCGTTCTCATTGTTTTCCATGAATTGTTTAAGGTCTTTTTTGATCTCCTGGTTGATCCAAGCATTCTTAAGAAAGGTGGTCTTTAGCTTCCAGTTGTTTGAGTTCCTTCCAAACTTTCCTTCTGGTTGAGCTACAGCTTCAAAGCATTGTGATCTGAGAATATGCAGGGAATAATCTGAATCTTTTGATATTGGTTGAGCCCTGCTTTGTGATGCAGTATGTGAAAGTTCTATGTGCACTCGAGAAGAATGAGTATTCTGTTGTTTTAGGGTAGAATGTTCTGTATATATCTATGAGGTCCATCTGGTCCAATGTGTCATTCAATGCTCTTGTTTCTTTATTGATTTTCTGCTTGGATGATCTATCTTTTACTGAGAGTGGCGTATTAAGATCTCCTACTATTGATGTATTCATATCAATATGATTCTTTATCTTGATAAACAGTGTTCTTACATAATTGGCTGCTCCCATATTGGGGGCATAAATATTTACAATTGTTAGATCTTCTTGATGGATAGTCCCTTTAAGAATTATGTAGTGTCCTTCTTTATTTCTGACTACAGTCTTTAGTTTAAAATCTAATTTATCTGATAGAGAATTGCTACCCCAGACTTCTTTTGAGGCCCATTGGCATGAAAGATGCTTCTCCATCCCTTCACTTTCAGTCTGGGTGTATCCTTAGGTTCGAAATGGGTCTCTTGTAGACAACATATGGATGGGTCTTGTCATTTTATCCAATCTGCAACCCTGTGTCGTTTAATGGGCACATTTAGGCCATTCACATTGAGAGTGAGTATTGAAAGATACGTTTTTATTGACATCGTGTTACCTGTGAAGTCTTTGTTTCTATAGATTGTCTCCGTATATTTCTGATCAATGATATTCTTAGGATTTTCCTCTTTTATAGAACCCCCCTTAATATTTCCTGCATTTGGCTTGGTGGTCGCATACTCTTTTAAACCTTGCCGGTCTTAGAAGCTCTTTATCTCTCCATCCATTTTGAATGTCAGTCTTGCTGGATGAAGTATTCTTGACTGCATGTTCTTCTCATTTAGTGCCCTGAATATGTCTTGCCAGCCCTTTCCTTTCTGGCTTGCCAGGTTTCTGTGGACAGGTCTGACATTATTCTGATGGGCCTTCCTCTGTACGTAAGGAATTTCTTTGTCCTAGATGCTTTCAAGAGCTCCTGTCTACAATTATGATTCATAATTTTCACTATCGGGTATCTTGAGGTCTTTCTAGATTCTGTGATCTTGGGGGGAGACCATTCTGCCTCTAGTACATGAAAGCTGGTTCCATTCGGGAGACTGGGAAAATTTTCATGGAGAATTTGTTCAACTATATCTTCTAGTCTTCTTTCTTTCCCCTCCCCCTCAGGGATTCCAATAATTCTGACATTGGAACTTTTCATGGCATCATTTATTCCCCTAATTCTGTTTTCCTGGCTTCTAAGCTGTTTGTTCCAGGCTTCCTCCTGATCCTTTTTCTCTGTTTGTCCTCCAGATCACTAATTCTATCTTCTGTCTCAGGTACCCTAGCTTTTAGAGAATTTAGATTAGATTGGAACTCATTGAGAACATTGTGAACATCATCTCTGGTGGCTTTCACTTCTGCCCTAATCAGTTCCATTTTGTCACCATGGCTTTCTCCAACCTAGCTATTGCCTGGATAATTGTTAGCCTGAATTCCCTTTCTGACATATTGTCTATGTCCATATCCATTAGCTCTGTTGCAGAAGGCCCAGTCTCTGAACTTTTCTTCTGTTGGGTATTCCTCCTTCTAGTCATTTTGGTGAGAGATAGCTGAATGGATGTGTAGCTGAATGTATCAACTGTGGTGCAGGCAAGGTGCACCCTGGAACGCTTCTGAGCAATCGAGAGTCCCCACCCAAAAGAAAGAAAAAAGGAAAAAAGAAAGAGAGAGACAGGAAAAAGAAGAAAGATAAAAGAGAAGGCCTAGCCCAAATGGGCCCCCCAAGGTAAGATTTATGAAGTATACAAACAAAAACAGACAATAAAAAACCCGACAAAAGTAGGTGATAAGAGAAAATAAATAAATGAAAACAAAAACCTTGTCAAAAAGAACCCCAAGTATAAGATTTATATACTACCAGGACAAAAACAAATAACAGAAACACTGGCGGAAGAAAAAGTTGGGAGAGTGGTTATAAATTCTCAATGTGAGCGAGGAAGGTTATTTTGATTCTTCCTAGATGTATCTTGATATCTTTGTTAAAGAACTCAAGTTTCCTAAGATAAAAGGGGATTAAAAACTGGTTTACCTGTAGGGGTAGCATTGATTGGGGAAAGGGAATTACCTTGAAGCTTAACTCTATATGAATATTAAAAAAAAAGAATAAACTAAAATAAAATTAAATTAAAAAAATAGAAAAGCAAAAGAAAAACACAGGTATATGTATCAAAAATTTCAAGTTAAAAGGTTATTATGGAAATTTGATGTCCTGGACATCTATATATATATTGATATATATATTTGTGTATATATATATACGAATTAAAAATAAAAGTTGTATCTATGAAGTAGTGGTGGTTGTCCTCTTGTCTTTTTTTTTTTTTTTTGGCTCTCCGGGGGAGAGGCCTGCCATGTGGGTTTTCAGGCAATATTCCTAAGAGTTAAGTGCTCCTGCCCCCATCAAGGGGGTGGGCTCTGAGGAAACCGGTTCTTCAGGCTTTTGTTCTCTAGAGGGTTTTTTTGGTTTGTTTGTTCATTCATTTGTTTTCTCTCCCCTTGGCAACTGTTGATGGTTTTTGGAGGTTTAGAGGAAAGCAAACTGCACCCAGACCTCCATCTCAGAGAGAAGCCTCAGTCAGTTCCTCTCTGGGTGCTCCAGAGCACATAAATTCCCCCTCCACCACTGGCAGAGCGTGTTCCCAGTCAAGGTCTCTGGGGTCACAGGAACTCCTGCTTGTACCCAAATCCAGGATAGCTGGGGCTGTCTGGGCAGCTCCGACCGCCAGAGAGGTCCCAAGCAGCTATAGCGCACTGAGATTTTCCCCGCTGGCCTGGGCTGGGAGTGCTTAGACTCTCCAGAGTCCAAGAGAGCGCCAGCTGGCGCCTGCACGCACCTCTCTCTGCACACACCTCTCTCAGTGGGGGTGTGGGGCTCGACTTAGACTCTGGTCATGCCTTGTGCATGTGGAGAGTGTGAAAGGCTGTGGTTCTGCTGGCTGGCAAGGCTTCCTCACCCTCACGGGAGCCGCCACCCAGACACTCTCAGGAGCTGGCAGCTCAGGGACCAAGACCTGGCTTCTTTGCCGTACTCTCTCTGGCTCGTGCCAGCAGTGGCTGTTCTGGGTCCAGGGACTTAAGCCCCTGTCCCTAACTGTCTGATTCCCACAATTTCCCCCCATGATCCTTTGCTCTTTTTGAGTGCTTCCAACCAGACTTCAAGTTAATGCCAGTCCCCAATCTCAGGGCACTCTTGTATTGGGGTATTACTTTCCATTGGGTCGCATCTGGTGGCTCCCTCCCCCTTTTGTTTATCTTCCAATATCAGTCAGATGTTCCCAATCCACTGTACCTACCCACTGGCGTCTTCTGCCCCCATAGAAATCCAGAAGTGTATAATTCTAATCTCAGGCTGATTTCATGGGTGACCAGAGTAATCAGCTCACTTTAGGGTAGGTAATCAGCTCACTTTAGGGTACAGGTTGAAACAGCGCCTCCTCTTACTTCCCTGCCATCTTGTTCCCTCTTTGTTGTTTTTTTTTTCTGTTAAGTTATTCTTGATAATTATCCATTTCAAGTTGCTCTGTGCTTGATTATGACAGCATAATGATGAACTGAAATATCCCTGTGGTAAAAACATACACATATACTGAACGTAATTCTGTAAACATGTGTATTGTGCCTGATGTGACTTTGAGACAAATGAAGATAATTGTCAAACCTATTATAGCATCTCAGCCACCTTGCCCTTTTGTACTTTTTGTACTGTCTTACCCCTGTGATCACACCTAAAGTGCTAGGGAACCACCACTTTTCAGCCCCATAGTGTACTCTCTATCTCCAGAAAATGTGTTTTGCTTTCTGGCACCTCAGGACTATTAGAAAGAGAGCTTTTGGAATCAGTGTTTCACTTTCAATCATTTCTCTGATTAGTGCTATTACCTCTTGTTGCTCTCCTGGAAATCCATATTGCTTACAAGGAAATCAGGATAAGATTATTAGCATATTTTCAAGATTAGGAGCCCCTTCTTCACTTGTCAGTGTGGAGTAATTTACATTATCTCTGTTTCATCCTTCCTCCATCGTTCCCTCCTGCTCTCCTCTACTTCCCTTCTCTTCTCTTTTCTCTCTCTTATTGTTCTAGTCCAGTGGATAACTTTGAACCATCATTCTGAAGATCGCTGCCAGACGCAATGAAATCTCACCACTTTTCTATACCCAAGTGATGTGTATGCCTGAAGCTATGGTTTTGTCCTGGTTTCTCTTCTTTTCCTCTGTAGGCAGAAGGTTTAAGACAAATGATGCATTTTTCATGTATAAGGATATGGCTATTTTTTTCTATTTCTTTCTCTCAGCCAAACATACTACATCTTTCATAAATACTGATACAATTTTCTTTGGCAAGTTTAAGCTGTTTTGTGCACACACTTTGAAATATATTTTTGTCAGAGAAATGTGGTTTTGCTTTAGAGAAATCCTCAGTCCCAGTGACCAGGTATTAATATCAGGACCCCATTTCCCTATTCTACCTCTTTTTGGAGCATTTTTTCAACAGTTCTATTCCTCTTTGTTGTGTGTTCTGCCTGGAGGATTAGAAACTGTTTTTTAAAAATGTATTTAAACCCCAGGACACTTTAGAAGGTAATCAATATTGTGGTCTCCATTTTACAATTGAAATTGAAGCTTGGATAGGTTGAATAAATTGTCTAAGATCATACAGTTAGTAAATGATTTTTGGGGGGAGATGGCCTTTTTTTCACTAAGAAACATTTTGCCTCATCTTTAGTAGTGGTACCTTCAATTTTCAGGTCATGTGTTTTTCAAACTCTACAAATCCATGGTCATCTTGGCTGGAACATAACCTGAAAGAATGTGGAGCTATAGCTATTTTCCACAATAAATAAAAGACATTGCCTGGAAGAGAGAAAACCATTCCAAGAGTTGGAGAGAAATTCAGTCCTGATAATACTGTTTGATCCTTGAATTTGGATCCCCCAAATCTAGATTTCCCTGAAAATTTTCCCCCAGTTTTATTGAGGTGTAATTGACAAATTAAAATTGTATATACTTAAGCCAGTGTTTTGATAGATGTATACATTGTGAAATGATTTTCATAGTCAAGCTAATCCAGATGTCCATCACTTCACAGAGATACCTGTGTGTGTGTGTGTGTGTGTGTTGAGAACATTTAAGATCTACTCTTATGGGGTGCCTGGGTAGCTCTGTGCACTCAGCAGAGAGTCTCCTTGAGAATTCTCTCCTTCTCACTCTGCCCCTACCCCTGCTCATGCACTTGAGTGCTCTTTCTTCTTTTTCTCTCTAAAATAAATAAATCTTGGGGCGCCTGGGTGGCTCAGTGGGTTAAGACTCTGCCTTCGGCTCAGGTCATGATCTCAGGGCCCTGGGATCGAGCCCCGTATCACATCGAGCCCCGTATCACATCGGGCTCTCTGCTCAGCAGGGAGCCTGCTTCCCTTCCTCTCTCTCTGCCTGCCTCTCTGCCTACTTGTGATTTCTGTCTGTCACATAAATAAATAAAATCTTTAAAAAAAATAAAATAAATCTTTTTAAAAAAAGATCTACTCTCTCAGCACATTTCAAGTATACAATCCACTGTTAGTGATTATGGTCACCATGGTATATACATTGCATCTCTGAACATATTCATCTTTCACAACTGAAATTTGAAAGTATGTTTTATTGCTGTGAAATGTGTAAGCCTGATGATTCACAGATCTGTACCCTGGGGCAAATAATACATTATATGTTAATAAAAAATACATGTTTTGTATTGGTGTGAATATTTTTTAGTCATAAAAAAGGAGATAGTCCTGCTGTTTGTGAAAACGTGGATAAACCTGGAGGACATTATGCAAAGTAAAATATGGTAGAACAAGAAAGACAAATACTGTATGATCTCATTTGTATGTGGAATCTTAAAAAAGTCAAAGTCATACAAGTAGAAAGTAGGTAGGTGGTTGCCGGAAGCTAGGGAGTGGGGATAATAGGGAGATGTTGGTCAAAGGATACAAAGTTTTAGTTAGGCTGGAAATGTTCAGTTATACATACAAATAAATTCCCTTGCTTAAGCTAGTTGAAACTGTATTTTATGATACAGTAGTGGAGACATTACTTGAACCCAGCTCTGCATGACTGAAGTATGATAAAATTCATATGCTACTGGTCCCTCTCAGTTAGTGTTATACTGAGGGCAGAGGGAGTTCATGGGAATCTTTAACAATCTAGTGGCTTAAGAAGTAAGAGATATTCTGTTATTTTCTCCTCTATCAGTAATGAGAAAATTGTCTTGTACAAAATAAAATGCACCCAATATGTGATTATTGGGGAGGCACAAAAGTATTATGTATCTTTCTCAAAGTGCTAACCCATGTTCTAAATGAATTTGTCATTACAAATGCCATTATATATTCTCTGTAGACTTGAGGCATATTTATTTTAAAATAAATAAAAGAGAGGTCTCATTGTTATTCTTTTCTTTTTCCAAAAGTACTTCTCGGATATGTGACCATTTTTTCCCCTAGTTCAAATTATGTCAATGTTTGTTAAAGGGAGTTAGACATATGACCCATTTATTTTATTTCTTTCTAGTACCAAATCAATATATTCTAGTAATGGGACAAATGCCTGCTTTGTCCTCCTCCCCCCACTAAAAGAAAATCACATCACCTGATTCAGACTCTGGACCTGACCAAACACATAGACGTCATCAGAATAAGTTGAAACTAAAAGAAAAAGGGCTGTTCTCAAATACACAGCTCTTAGCAGGGCTGATGAAAGATTCCTTTTTCACTTGACATGTGGGGAATTTGCTATTCCTATACTGAATAAAAACATAGTATGTGTTGATTACTGACTAGTACTCATACTTACTGCCTCTGAAATGCATCGCGTCCCTGTAATTTTTTTTTAAGTGCCTATTTAAAGACATTCATTCATCAGCTTGGCACAGAAATACTCAATAGCAAACCTCGTGCTTCATGCACTATAGCTACCTTAGCCACCTGCTAGACAGTTTCTGTACATAGCTCCTCTGAAGCTGATGCCAGCCACTTAGTGAGCAATGGATAAACACAGAAATAATTTTGTCTGAAAAAATGCCCCTAACATGGAGCTGCCATAGAGAGCTCCCAGAAAATGCCTCAAGACACAGAACTGCTTGACAAAACAGACTTAGCCTTTCATTTGTATTCTTCATTTTTCAGGCCACCAAATTTTAACATCTCCTTGCTGCTTTGATTGCTGGTTGTACCTTCAGAGAGGCTGAGGGGATTTTAAAGAGTATTTTTCACAGTTAAGGACTCCATTTCACCTTGATGTCCCTTAAACATGAAAACATTTCTCCACTTAGACCATTTGAGATATGAAAGTTGAGAGGGAGTAGAGGGAAACTACAAAAACTTTGCAGGGTGGAATAGAGGCAAGAGGCCAAGACTTATTTATGCAAAAGGCCAAGAGACCCTTAAATGCCTAGAAGCTTGTGCCACAATTTTAACTTTATCCTTAATTAGGGAATAGGAAAATAGCATTTGTTTATTATCAACCTGCTTATTGAGTCTCCCATGAGTGGTCCTTGTAAGTAAAGGGTAGTAGGGTAGAGGCTTAGAGAGCTAGACTGGAAAAGAAGAAAAATTCAGAGCAGCATTAAAATATGGTCTCTCTCATTAAGAAGCAACAAGTGGGAAAGTTGAACATGAATAAATTAAAAAGAATCAATGTAGCAGCAAACATTCAGAGGAGCCAAAAGCTCGGTAGGATTATTATTTCTCTCCATTACCCAGATCCCACCACATACACATTTGCTCACCAGTACTTTCCAGCTGTGCCAGAATTGATATCTGTTATATTCTCAATATGCTCCCTTACTCAGTCCCTATCTTTTTCAGACTCTGAGTTCACCTCGTCCAGGAAGGCTTTCCTGAAATGCCATCCTTCACTGGGGTCTATCACAGCGTATGTAACTTGACTGTAAGTACTTTGAAGATAATCTTTACCTTTTTTATCTTTAGGGCCTGAACTACAGTGAATATTCAAGAAATATTTGATGAATAAAATAATGTTGCCAACCCCCATTATTTTGTAGATGGGTTGATTAAGACCTTGGGTGGTAAGTTTGCCAAAGGTTGAGCATGTAAAATGAAGACTTTAGCTCTGATTTTTTGGTTTCATTTTTTGTTTTTGTTTTGTTTTGTTTTATTCATGGGCCTTTGCTACAGTCTTTCTGATGTCTTTGCATCATAGGACTTTCCCTGACATGCATTGTTGGATACTCCAGACCAAATATATTTCCTAATAGACTATCTAGCTTCCCATATTTGTCAAATGACTTTTTCTGTGAAAACTGAGGGTAAATATTTTTCTTCCCCAACGATAAAAAGGACTAAATATTATGACTTATAACCTTAGACTTCAAGAGACTTTAGTAGTTACCTTGTATAACCCTCAATGGATGAGTAAAAATCTCTTGGACATTTAAGACAGGGGGCGCCTGGGTGGCTCAGTGGGTTAAAGCCTCTGCCTTCGGCTCAGGTCATGATCCCCGGGTCCTGGGATCGAGACCCGCATTGGGCTCTCTGCTCAGCAGGGAGCCTGCTTCCTCCTCTCTCTCTCCTTGCCTCTCTGCCTACTTGTGATCTCTGTCTGTCAAATAAATAAATAAAATCTTAAAAAAAAAAAAAAAGACAAAATGGACATTTACCATCTGTTTGAAAACTCTAGTGAAGGCAGCTATACTCCTGAGGCATACTGAATGGCTAACATTTTAGAATTCTTCCTCATAATGTACTGAAACATGCCTGAAGTTTCAAAGGTCTGTCCTTCCATATGGCAAACTACAAATGTTACTTATGTATCCCTTTTGAAGGGTTGTCCAGGATTGGACCTTCTGGAGCAGTATATGATTTCAAATCCCCTCATGGCTGTGGCTTTCTGGAAGATGGGTCTGAACATCAGATAAATCAGTGTTACTCAGGTGTGATGGCAGTACATGATTGTATAAAAATCTGTGGGTAAAAAGGAAGGAGGTGGAAGGAGTATGGCCACAGGAAGGATGAGGTAACTAATGACCTGTCCTGGGTGAAGCTGGTACGACTATGAGCATTACATGTATATACCAAGAATATGCAGTTTGTTTGTGATAAATGTGAAATTTCTTATTAAAAAGAAACCTTTAAATAAACTGTTAACCTCTAGTGTATCCAGGAAGGTTATCTTTGTTGATTCAAAACAATAAAAATAGAAGCCATGACCATTCCTACACATATAAAGTCCCAAGTAAATTTCAAATAAAATAACTGCTTAGCTGAAAGCTTAAACAATTTTGGATTGCTGGAGTGAATCAAGGAATACTTATAATGTAAGCTCATTAGGTTCACAGAGACATAGGCTGATTTAATTCATGTGTTCTCTAGCTCATTTAAACCTCACTTTCTTACTTTGGATTACTGGGTGCTTTGGCTAATACCAAAGTAAGCTGCATCTTGTAAATTTGTTTATGAAAAATTCTATAACAGAAATCACTTGAATCAAGTAAAATCTTTAAAAATGCCAGGTTCTTAAAAGTATCTTTCTTTTGTCCATTATAATATCTAGATATTTGTGAATGTTTACCTATGATGGCTTGCACATGGTTTTTACATTTATGGTAGTTCCCAAATTATGGTAAAATTCATTCCAGTATTAATAGAGATCCAGTTAATATGATGATTCAGTCTTTATTTTATAGTTTGGTATTTTTATGGAAGATTTAGGGGAATCCTTAATCTCTTATTCAGCCAAACAATATGTTTCTTCTTAAAGGAAAAGAGAAATTTTTTTAAATGCAGACTTTGCTCTCAGAAAGAGTTCCCCTTTTTTTTCTGTAAAAATATGTGCAAGTTTGTTGTATATTGTTGTATGTATGTCCTGGTTTTAAGTCTTTAGTTTGGAAACTTCATGATTATTCTATCTAAACCTATTTGGGAAACTATGTATTTCTCTGTTTAAGAAATTATTAATTTACAGTACACAACAGGGTGACATTGTATGAATTTTACTTCCCTCAACTTGGCACTCCTAGACCATGAACACAATATAAAAATAGACTGGCACATCATGTTTAATTATTCAGGAACAAAGATTCACCCTCTCTCCAATTTGTCTGCTCCCAAAATATCAAAGCAGCAACAGTTTGGGGCCTAAGTCTGCAAGGACTATTGAACTTGCCACAACCAGGGAGAGATGGGGAAAGGCATCATGAGTAATAGCTGGACATGGTTTACACATTCTTTTTAATAGGATATAAAAATAAATAAAGAATCCTTTAACTGTTTCCTATTAGTGCTCTGAAATTTTTTACACATAGCATGCTAGTAGAAAAACCACACTGGGGGTGTCTGGGTGGCTCAGTTGTTAAACATCTGCCTTCGGCTCAGGGTACTGGGATCGAGCCCCATGTCAAGTCCCTGCATCGAGCCCCCACATTGGGCTCCCTGCTCCGTGGGAAGCCTGCTTCTCCCTCCACCCCTGCTTATAGTCCCTCTTTTGGGCTCTCTCTCTCTCTTTCTCTCTATCAAATAAATAAATAAAATCTTTAAAAAAAAAGAAAAATCACACTGAGATTTGTCCCAAAATGAGTTGCTTTGAAACAGTAAGATTAAAACCCAAATGAGTGTCTTTTAATAATGTAATTGTTATTATAAATATTTATTTGCTGCTTAAGAATATAGTTATTCATTAAGTTTCTACAGAAGAGAAAAAAATAAACATATAAATGTTAAGATTTGTCTCATTTCATACCTAATCTAGCATAGTTTGTTTTCACATTACTACTTGCATGGTCTTTTTGCTGACATTTTCCTCAAGAGATTGAATTGTAGAGATAACGCTGATTGGAATGAATTTCCATTTTATACTTAAGGGTAGATTCTTGAGTCTTATAATAATGGCCAAATATAGATTGAGTCTACACCACAACAAAGCAAACAAATAAAACACTGGGGCTATTTGGGTTTTAAAAAGTATTATCTGTTTCATTTACCTGAAAACTTCAGCCCAAAGGAAAACTTAATTAAGATCTGAATTGTCTCTCATTTGATCTGGCTATCTGTGTCATTGTCATTTTAAATGCCCCTTTCATTTTCAGGATTTAGGCACAGGTGTTGTTTACATGTATGTGACAAAATCTAGCACATTGTTGAAATATTGAACTGGCTGGTTTAACAAATCACACTGTATTTGATTCGATCTACTGTGTTGTTTAATTTAACCCCAACTAAACTATGAAAAACAAGCATATCTACAGTAGCTTTACTTTTGTCAGAAAACTAAACTTTTTTCATGCAATTGCAAAAATTTTCCATATTCTTTCATACCTCAATTCTCTCATTTCAAAAATGGGCAAAGGATATAGACATATTTTTGATAGATACCTCACTGACAGAAGTCACCTTTAAATTATGAGGTGAAATATGAAATTATAGATGAAATTTGACATTTCAAGAGGTTCATTTTCTTCAAATGCAATTATAAGAATCAACCTAGTTTGAAAATAACAAATGCCTTTTACTATCAGGAGGGATGTTTGGAGAGTCTCAGTATGATCTTGATGGGCACATCAAAGATTATGGAGGATTGTGGTATAGTGATATATTGAATTATATATTACTTGCACTATTTTTTCCAGCTTTATTAAGGCCAGATTGACAGATAAGTTATATATATATTTAAGGTGTACAAAATGATGGCTTGATATATGTATACATTGTGAAGTGATTACCACTATCAAGTTATTTAACATATCCATCATCTGTTATTTTTTGTGTCTTTTATGTGGTGAAAACACTTAGTATCTACTCTTTGGGGGCACTGGGTGGCTCAGTTAGGCATTTGCCTTTGGCTCAGTTCATGATCCCAGGGTCCTGGGATGGATTCCCCCATCAGGCTCCCTGCCCAGAGGGGAGCCTGCTTCTCCCTCTCCCACACCCTCTGCTTGTTCTCTCTCTCTTTCTGTCAAATAAATAAATAAAATCTTAAAAAAAAAAGATCTACTCTTATCTAATTTTAAGTGTATTGTACAATATTATTAACTATAGTCACTATGTTGTCCATTAGAGTCTTAGAACTTACTTATAAATGAAATTTTGTACCCTTTGACCGGTATCTCCCCATTTCCCCCATCTTGCAGCCCCTGGCAGCCACAGTTGTATTCTCTGGTTCCAAAAGTTCAGCTTTTTAAAATGCCATGTGTTAAGTGAAATTATGTAGTATTTGTCTTTCTGTGCCTGGCTTCCTTCTCTTAGCATACCATTTCCTACATTTATCTGTGTTGTCACAAGTGGTAAGATTTTCTTCCTCTTTATGACCTAATAATATGCCTGTGTGTGTGTGTGCACACATGTGTGTGTGTTTGTGTTTCAGTGTGTGTGCACACCAGATTTTCTTCATCAATTCATCCCTTGATGGACCCTTACATTTTGTTCATATCTTGACTCTTGTGAATAATACTGCAGTGAAGATAGTTGCATAGATACCTTGTCAGGGTCCTGATTTCATCTTCTTTGGATTACATACCCAGAATTGGGATCTCTGGAACATATGGTAGTTAAATAAAAATAGAAATTTTTAAGTTTTTGAGGGATCTCCATACTGTTTTCCATCTTGGATGTATCAGTTTACCTTTTCTAATTTGAACTTAAAGTTGTATTGCTTGATTTTTTAAAAATTTAATTTAATTTTTTTTCAGAGTTCTGAAATTCAGTGTTCATGCACCACACCCAGTGCTCCATGCAATACGTGCCCTCCATAATACCCACCACCAGGCTCATCCAACCCCACCGCCACCCTCCCCTCCAAAATCCTCAGTTTGTTTCTCAGAGTCCGCAGTCTCTCATGGTTCGCCTCCACCTCCAATGTCCCCCATCTCACTTGTCCTCTCCATCTCCCAATGTCCTCTGTGTTATTCCTTATGCTCCACAAGTAAGTGAAACCATATGACACTTGACAGTCTCTGCCTAACTTATTTCATTCAGCATAATCTCCTCCAGTCCCATCCATGTTGATATAAAAATTGGGTATTCATCCTTTCTGATGGAGGCATAATACTCCATTGTATATATGG